>QGMK01000621.1:0-20107 GCA_007825345.1 Lachnellula suecica
CAGAGGCTGAGGCGAGGAGGGCGGAGGAGGTGCGGTTACAGGAGGAGGAAGAGGAGAGGAGAATTGACGCTGCGATTGCAGAAGCTGAACGGACGAGAGGGCCGCTTCGGTAGCATACGTAGTATTTGCCGTTCAATTATTGTATATTGTTGTTTTATTAGCGTGTATATTTGGTGCTAATTATCAGGGCCAGTGTGTGTCAGTATAATGACACCACTGAAGAAGCCTTTCAAGCATATTGCATTCATTCTTACGTGATATGAAGCAATCGAATAATCTCATAGTCATTTGAATGGGACGAGACTGAAGCCGTCAATATCAATGTTTATTTCAATCTGCCGATCTCTGCGGCTCACCCTATGCATCTCCAAGACTGCAAGCCATGCCGTTACATTACAAAACAAAAGAAAGCACCTTGAAGTGCGCGTGTTGACCAAAAAAGAACTCCTGCAATGAATCGCTTTATGAACCACCGTACGTCCTAAAATCCTTAACCTTTGCATTCCTGAAAGAACGCCCAGCCATGCTTTCGTAAACTTCCTAGTATGGAGGTCCGTAAGAACCTCCAGCATTCCCCCGACCCCGACCTCCTTGTGGCGGAAAGTACTGCTGCTGTGCTTGAAATGACGGGGATTGCCTCCCTTGTTCAGTAGCAGCGTATCCAGGAGATGGAGCTGCCCAGCCACCTCCTTGAGCAAAGACATTAGCCGCTGGTGATACCCAACCCTGCTGGGTTTGTGGTTGGGCTGGATACTGCGATTGCGGATGTTGAGATTGCGGGTACTGAGATTGTGTGTAATGGGACATGCCGTATTGGGATAAACGGTTCCCTGTAGCCTGCTCGGAATATTGCTGGTACATGGCTTGTTGCTGACGTTGAGCAATCGCCTGCTGTACAGCTTGGCTATTGATCCCTTGCTTCATCTGTTGCTTTTCCTGTTCTCGAGCTGATATAGCACCGACAAGGCCTCCCCCAGGTGCCCCTTGTTTATTGTTGTGGGCCATGTTGATCAAAGGTTGACCAGTTACCCTCGCAATATGCTCCTGCTCTCGTGCAGATAATTTTGTTGCAATGTCACCCGATCCAGCAGGTGCAAGAGCTGCAGATGCACCTCTGGAACTAGGTCGTTGGAGAAGGTCGGCTGAGCTACTGCGGGAATGGCCTTGTTGAGCCAATAGTTCGCTGGAGCGATTTCGGACTAGAGGCGGTGTCGGTGTATTGCGGCCAAGTGTATTCCCAGATGTTTGACGTTGATGGGCATATTGGGGTGCGGTTGCAGCAACAAATCGTTGATGCACAAACTGCTCCGGGGTAATGGATTGTTGCGGTGTTGAGGGACTTGCGCCCATGGCCATACCCGGCTGCCAAGCTACAGTTCTACCTTCCGCAGAGACATTACGATAGTGAGGGTTTTCTGGTGTATGAATGTTACGGATGGGCGACTTAGACTGACCCGAACTGTCAGGTCTCGGACTTCGTTGCTTTGGTACTCCATCTCCAGCATAGCTCATTCCAGGGCCGGGGCTAACTCCTCGCGTAGGACTTTGATTTTGAGAACGCTCGCCACCATAACCTTGAGCAGGACCAGGGCTCTGCCCTCGAACCGGGTTTTGTTGTTGGGGCAGACGATCCGATGCATAGTTAAGAGTAGGTCCAAAGTCAATATGAATTGATGACCGAATGTCATTTGCCCCGTCATATGGATGGCCCACATCAGGATCGCCTACTGTCTTTTTTGTACCAGCCCGTGGCCTCTCAACGGATTTTTGGGTGTCGATAGAAGGTCTCGTAGTGCTTGCGTAGTCCGGAGAGTCCGTTGAGGCTGTATCCTCATAAACACTACTTGCGCCACTCTTTTGTCTGTGCATTTGAGGAACTGGATGCAATGTTTCTCGTCGACGAATCATATCAAAGGCAGATTCATCGATAACATGCTGCGCTAGACTCCCAGTACTTGAGGGTGTTTCCACAGAAGCAGTAGTCTGTACGCTAGCTTGTCGTACTGGGAGAGGTTTGCGAAGAATACTTTGAGTAGTTTGAAGTCGTGGGGGTTGAGAAGTTGCGCTATTATTGGAAATTTCTGATAGCTGAGAGACATGGCCGTGCTGGGCTCGAGGGTTTGGGTCGTTCATGCCCGAAGTATTAGATATATGAGGCGGTTCATACGTACGAGAGTTGGGTGCATTGCCTCTGTTGCTAGAAGTTGAGGGTTGTGGATGGCCAGAAGCGGTCTCGGAAGTGAATTCGATGGACGAAGCGAGAGGATGTTGTTGATGGTGTTGGGAATAATTTGTTCGAGAATCGAAGTCTAAAGGTCGCGAAGGAGACGAATTTTCGAAGGAAAAACGGGTGTTCAATGATGATGCTACCAAGCCTTCATTAAGACCGTCTTGATTAGCACGAAACTCATTTGTGTTGGCGTTGTCTGACGGTACCCCTCTCTGACCACTTTCCTCCGCTATTTGACCCACGTTCTGGCGTCTTCGATCTCCGCTTGTTCTGGGTTCTCCATGCCCAAGATAGGCGGCGTTTACGCCGCCTGCACCTGCTAATTGGGAAAGGGTGGCATTCGACATGCGGCTGTTAGCTTTGCGAAGCTCGGGCGACTGGTAGGGCTTGCTAATTGGCAAGGTCCCAGGAGCATGCGAGAATGCTGGTGGGGCTGCAACAGGTTCTGGTGAGGTAGTGGCCTGTAACTCCTGAAGTTCTCGAACAGGACTTGCCCGAGAAGCTTGCTCATCCTCGGAGCTAACACGCTCGGGGGTAGAAGCCATCTCATTCATATAGCGTCCGGTAGCAACACCGACATGATGGGGCGGCGGAGGAGGAGGGTGATCAAAAGAACCATCATAGTTAGAACTCTGGTTCTGGTGTGAATAGCGGTCCAGGCCGTGAGTTTCGGATACTGAACGATGATGTGGCAGAGGATTCTTTCTCGGGGGCGTGAATGCCGCGCTCGCTGGAGGAGCAGAATCAGTCCGAGGAAGTCCTCCATTAGTTCCGTCTGCAGCGGGAGCTTGACCCCAATTGATCGAGGGAGAAGATCTGATCGAAGCTGAGTCATCGAACTGAATGCGACTTCGAGATGGGCCAAAACTGTTTCGTGTACTTCTCCGGCTGCTATACCTGCTATTCGTTCGACTGCCATTTTCTATTGCTGTCATGCGCTTTTTAGTGAGTTCCTTCATCTTTCGCCTCCAGTCAGATTCTCTCCAGGTGGCGCTGCCTTGTTCTACGATGAGACCTGTAACATCTAATATCTCCAAGTAACCGTACCTGCGATGCTTTGGCATTGCAAACATTAGACTCTGGGGATCTGAAGTATCGGCCACCAATCGACCTGGGCGCCCGTACAAGGCGAAAGTGTCAAACACTGGGAACAACCAGCGAAGCATCATCTCAAAACCAGTGACCGCAGGGTGTACTTCCGGCATAACAAAGACAAACCCCTCAGTGGTCGAAGGGGGGTTCGAATGGATCGTTATTGACCCTTCAACTTTAACAAGGGTTGAAGCATCTATGAGAGGCTTCGATTGAGGGTAGATAGCGAAAGCTGAATATGCGTCCGTAATTGTGGCAATTGGCCGGACCTTTTTCGTTTTTTTCGTATCATAAAACTTGATGTCCCCTTTCAAAACTGGAGGCCTTGATCGATCGTACGCAGACTTCTTCTTGTTGAGCTGTTTCTGCAATTTCTGGACCTCTTTTTCATCTGGTGGTGTAATAACACACCAACAACGTCGCCACGGAGTTCCAGCACCAAATCTCACTCTTGCCCAGTCCTCTGACCTGAGTTTAGAGCGCTCCATAATTATGTTGATATTGTTCAAAGCCTTGCCTTTTCCAGCAATTAAAGCACCTGTATAAGCCTCCTGTAATGTTGCATGCTCGAACATGGCAAGTCGAATGCCGGCTGTCCATTGGACCAACGAGTGGTGGGAGTTGAAGTGCAGCAAATACCGATTTTTGCCAGCAGTGGAAATACTAAGCACGTTTTGCAATGGAGCCTCACTGTCTGACCGTGTCGGGAGCGATTCGATCTAAAAGTATTAGAAATTAGTCTACTTTTTGGCGTAGGATGATTTACCATTTTAATCGAAGCATCTGTTAAATTGATGAACTTAGGGAGAACCTCTCCGTCTGTGCCAGCTGCATCTAATTCTGCGGCGTCCCATAGCGAAAGAACGGTTCCTACAAGCTGTGCGAAGCATTCCGTCCAAGTTCGGTCCGCATTTGCTCTTCCCTCTGAGTAGAGTTAGATTGTGAGATTAGTAAAAACAGCAACAGTCACTTACGCGTATTTTGATCATCTAGCTTCAAGAAGTATCCCTCTTGATATAGCTTGTTTCCATGGCTGTTCAAAAATGTGAAGATAGGTTGCAGCTCGGGCAGCGTGTCTTGAGATATATCCATTAGGGGAGGTTGGTAGGTTTGGACCATAGACATCGGTCTCGACGATGATGGAGCGCGCTCTCGCTGTCTCCTTGTCTGAGGGAAGCTGCCATCCATGTTGTATGGCTGGGCTGAAGAGCCTGCTACCACGGAGTCCCTTCCCGAATCTTGCCTTGGGGGATCATATTGAAAGGGATCTTGTCTCGTCTGTATAGGGGTCGGTTTCGCAGACACCGGGCTCTGGGAGTCTCTATTCGAATTCGAAAAGCTGGACATAAAAGAAAGTACTAATCACATGCCACCGTCAGTTACCATTCCGCTGGAAAGCGCTCGGCGCACTGCAGCTCACCTCGATTGCGAGTCCCCATCTTGGGAATTTCCGAAGAAGTCATAATGAGAGTGGTGGTATTGTGGGTGGTCGAGCTTGAAAGTCCGCGCTGATCCGGATGTTCAGGGCAAAATCATAGGCCACAAGCGGCAGTGATTCCTCGGGAAATGATCGGACGAAGTGGCGGGAGGGAGCGCAGTTGTCTTCCGAGGAGCTCTAGGAGGAGGGCGGAGGAGGGCGGAGGAGGAAGACGAGGAGGCAGGAGGAGTGTGCGAGAGGATGCAGTTCGTCGGCGTTGGAGGTGAGTGTGAGGAATGGTGGCCCAAGGAATTAAAGCGTCGCTGGACTGTGTCTCCCACGTCACTTTGGGCAGGCGCAATTAGACCGATTTGACTGGTAGCCAGAGCCCAGCAGCCGGCTTCCGTGTTTTTGGCGTGCGATTAGTAGGAGAGCTTGGAGCGGAGCTGTTTCCTTGGGCGAAAGCTCTCCAACAAGATAAAACGACAGGCAGTACGAAACTTCCTCAAGAAACAGAAACAGAGCAATAAGCAGCGATCAATAGTTGGGGGGGCGAGGTACCGGTATATTTGCTCGTATATTGTTTTGTTTCTCGTTTGCACCGGAAACGATGGATCTGATCGTCCCCGGGATCACCAGAGCTCTTACAAATACTCGCGCAACTGATACTGACTGCAACTGCAACTGCAACTGTAGTTTTGCAACAGGCTTATTCACGGCTCCGCAGGCGGCGCATAGGGACTATTTGAGCTGCATCCGTGGCCATTCAATCTTCGTATTGGAGCACTTTTTGAAGCTTCCCTGGTTCTTGGCGTGCTGCTGCTGCTGTACGCGTCATGTAACGGCCCTGGTGGCCCTTGGTGGCCCTGGTGTGTGGCGTGGAGTCTTGGAGTCTTGGAGAGCGCGCCTTTGAAAACAGCGCGACTTCTAATGTAAGCCCGTCGAGCCCGTATAGCGCGAGATTTGTATGCCCGAAGGCCCGCCTTCCGTCCTCGAGGCTCACCCTTGGCTCACCCTTGGCTCACCCCTGTTGCGTATGTACTATGCTGCCTCTGCGCATGCGAGCATCCCGCTCAGCACAAGAGTCAATACGAGCCTTTCCCTTTTTCGGCTTTTTCGGTAGTGGACCTTCTCTTTTTGCAGCAAGAAGATTCGTATGCTCCAGGTCAAAGCAATGATAGTAATCGAGCTACGAATGCCGGAACACGGGTCAGACATCAAGGGACGTGGTTGTCGTTTGAAAAGATGAGATCAAAAGTGGGCTTGAAGCGTGGCACGGGCAGATATCAGTATCAGTATCAAGTTGCAACTCAGCGAGATTGGAGACAGAGGGTGGCTATTTCTTGCATGGCACGGCACAGCTTGTTGTAAGTACAAGAGCCTTGAAGACCGCAGTACGCAGTACGCAGTACCGTGTCTGTACATATATCTATATCAATACACCTACACATTACATGCTGCAGGTATTTGACATTGCACTACGCTTGCATGTCCAAGTGCACAGCATTCTCCATCTCCACCTGTCTCTCTATATAGGACACTTTAGCAAGGTGACCTCAAGCCAATCAGTCCTCCCTATACATTCTATGTGCCAGAGATGTACAGATTTCTATTCGTGAACTACTGTAATACTTCGAAGTATTACAATTAAGGTTATGGGGCTCCGTAGTTTGCACGGATCAAGTTTGGTTTAGACCCCGCGCGAAATCCCTGCTGGGCCATGAAGCCTGAAAGCTGGTCATTATTGCCAGTATTTATGTCAGCTCCCACAGCAACGTTGGATGTCCTCATGGCTTTATCCACCATCTGATCTTTTCGCAGAGTATCGGCAAAGTGCGGCGATCGCAAGCAGCCAGATATCCGACCTTATCTGTGCATCCTCGAGAATCAAGGCCGGCAGCTAAAACAGAGTGAACAAGCTGCTTCACTTCGCCGAAGATAAATTTCCTCCACGACGCTGGGATGAGGAGGTCGCTCTTTCGGACACCAGCTGCGCGCGCCATACATCATCAACCTCGCAATAGCTTCACCCACAGTCCTCCGAAATGTCACCCTGAGTTGGCACCCGCCTCCCAATCTACAGACGCCGACGAGCCTTCTCCGCGCCCGAAACCCCCACCCTTTCGATTCGAGAGTGGCATCTCCCTTTACGCCAAACGAACACCTAGACCCTTCCCTCCGCCATTTCTTTCTCCGCCCTCAGGATCCTTTTCAGACCCTCTCAGTACGCATCATAGAAGTCGAGACAGGCGCCCCGCATTCGTCAACGGGGAACTGATTCGAGGATATACAAATGGCGATGATGCAGTGTACTACAGCGACCAATTTATAGGCGCCAATGATGGAGTTGGCGCGTGGTCTACACGGCCAGGAGGCCATGCTGGGTTCGTTTTGCCTTTGCATACCTTGCGGGTCTTCTAACTAAGAATGCGTAGACTTTGGTCCAGGTTAATACTTCACTTTTGGGCTTTGGAGACCGAGCAGGATGCAAGTCGAGCGCGGTCCCCTGGGCAAACATACGAACCCAACCCCGTCCAATGTCTACAAAAAGCATACGAACAAACTTTAGAAGCAACCTCCGGTCCAAATGAGTGTCAGGGGACAACAACGGCATCGGGGGCACTACTCCATTTTCAGCACGCTGATGCAGACCCAGCTGCACCAGCCACTCCGTTATTATATGTCACCAATCTTGGTGACTCCCAAGTCCTTGTACTGAGACCACGAGATTCCGACCTTGTATATAAAACTACGGAGCAATGGCATTGGTTTGATTGCCCACGTCAACTAGGTACCAATAGCCCGGATACCCCGCTCGAGAATGCCGTTATGGACAAGATCGACATCGAAGAAAACGATGTAGTTCTGGCTATGTCAGACGGAGTGATAGACAACCTATGGGAACATGAGATTATAGAGAGCGTTGTCACAAGCATCAGGAAATGGGAAGATGGTCAAGGTGGTGAGAGCAGTGGAGATCGACGCGGTGGTGCTGGTGGAGGCATGAAGTTTGTTGCCGAGGAATTGATGCAAGCGGCGAAAGTCATTGCTACCGACCCTTTTGCAGAGAGCCCTTTCATGGAACACGCCGTGGAGGAGGGTTTGGCAATGGAAGGAGGTAAGAATCTGAACTCGGCCAGAAAGGGGAACCGACTGACATTTCCCAGGAAAACTCGACGATATCAGTGTAGTAGCAGCTCTTTGCAGGAGAAACAAGGGTTGAAACGAGAGACCCAGCGCAGCAAAGCGACTCAACAGAATAGCCAGACGACAGGGGCAAAGCTACCTCATGTGGAATGGCTTGGAAAACCCGAAAGCTGGCATTTCAGCCACTGGAGCAATTTTAGGGATGCGGCCTTTGCGAAAGGCCTCCGGGGTTCCTGGAAAAATACCGGTAATACAACTAACAGCTTCAAGATGTAATCACAACTCCATCTACTCATTGCCGTTATTCAAATAAAAGCAGTGTTATGTAAGACCCGTCTTGAAGTTGAGGCTTGGATTCAAGGGCTTCTATTAGACTTTGGCCAGCTTTGATAAATAGCCAAATGGCTGAAAAGAAATGACGATTCCTGAGACATTGTTAGCTTGACGTCCCGAAGTCGGCTGGCGCCCGAAATGCAGCTAACCCGATCCCTGCAAAACTGATAAGATAGAGAAGCTTGAATTTTAAGCGCAAGCAAAATTTACAACTTCTACGACAACCACCCCAACTTCGACCTCCCTCGCAGCCTTGGAAACCCTGCGCCAACATGAGGGGCAAACGGTCGAAACAATACAGGAAGCTCATGCAGCAGTATGGGCTGAACTTTGGATTTCGCGAGCCGTATCAAGTGCTACGTGAGTTTCTCGCAAACCCGCTCCTCTGGCACTGCTAACACTACCCTACAAGTCGATGCAGATATTCTTAGAGATGCCGACAGATTCAAGATGGACCTTGTTGGAGGTCTAGAGCGCACACTCCACGGCCAAGTCAAGCCTCGTCAGTACCCAGTTGGTCTTTGCAACGGCAGCAGCTAACACCTAGCAGTAATAACCCAATGTTCCATGCGACATCTCTATGCCGCTGCCACCGAACCAGGCGTCTCCTACCTTATCGACAAAGCCAAAACCTACGAGCGACGGCGCTGCGGCCATCATCCGGACGACCATCCCACCCCGCTCAGCACAAAAGACTGTCTTGCCTCAGTAGTCGATCCCAAAGACAGCAAGTCGAATAAGCATAGATATGTGGTGGCGAGTCAAGAGCAGGAGGTCAGGAAGCATATGAGGGGTATTTTGGGGGTGCCGCTGGTTTATATCAACAGGAGCGTTATGATCATGGAGCCTATGGCGGGCGCAACGTCTGATAACAGGGAGAGGGAAGAACGGGTGAAATTCAGGGCTGGTCTGAAGAGGGGAAGCGGCAGTCTAAAAAGAAAACGAGAGACTGAAGATGAAGGAGAAGTCAAAGACGAAAAGGAAGGTGGCAATGAGACCGAGGCTATCCAGCCAAAGAAGAAGTCGATGAAAGGGCCTAAAGGACCCAATCCCCTAGCTGTAAAGAAGCCCAAGAAGAAAGCGCCAGTAGAAGGGGATGCAGCCCGGCGAACTTCCAACAAAACGGAGGCTCCAACGCAAGAGTCGACGGAGCCAGGAAATGCGGAGCCGGGTGCAAAAAGGAAACGGATACGGAAGCACAAGTCTACTACAAATGGAGGGGACGTAGATCCAGTGGTGGCTGTAGCTATGGAGGAGTAAGTCGTTTTCTGGCGTTGGGGAATACTTTCAAGTTCAAGTCATTCATACTAAAAGTCGAAGTCAATACCCAAATAATGAAATTGCATGAAATCTGATGTGATCGTCATTTTAATTTTATAGATCTCATGTTCTGTACACCCCCGTTGGACAACTTCACATTCATAAAAAGTATCCCTTAATCCTGCTCTTTCCAATACCAGAAGACCTGCATCCGGTATGAGATTCAAGTATTTGTAAATGTCTTACAAGCCAGGGGCCTTTCAATCTAAGCCAAGCCACAGAATAAAACGTTTGCGATACCCCACTAAAGGCCCCTTTTAGTGTCCCACCCCTGCACCTAATGATTAACAAAGCGCGCCGCAGCACCACCACGCAACGCCCTAATCAGACTGCTGACTTCGTGCCTCACGACCCGGTACTTCAAAAAGTCCAGAATGTGTTTGCACCACACGCCCGAACTTACCTCGCACCGTCTTTCCAAGGGATGAGCCCGTCGCCGTGCCACAGCCTCTCTCATTCGAACCCTCGGCTTTTTGGATGCAAAAGAGAAACAAAGAGAGCTCGCCATAGACCCAGACGAGGCGGTGGACGAGCACCATGCCGGAGAGCGTCGAAGCTACTACCACCGCCGGTACAGGAAATCCCAATGCAGCTGCGAATAAGGGGGGTGTAAATGGCAATGTGCCACACAGTTCCACGGCAGACGGTGCTGAGATGCGGGAGGTAGATGACTTCGGCTTGCCAGTGAAGAAGCGGAAGCCGGCGGAGCAGAATGTCAGCCCGCAGACGGAACCCGAGGAGACTGGAGATGTTGCTGTAAATGGTCCACCTGGGGCTGTGAAAGAGCCGGCTGCTGTGGAAAATGGGGATGATGAGAGCGGGGATGAGCAGTTCAAAGATGCTCTGTCAACGCCTAATCCGGAACCACAAACCCCTCGAGAACCGGTGCAGCAACCTACACCGAAAATACAAGAAGCTACAGAATTAACGCAGCCAGAAGCGCGAGATGCCCGTCCACAGGAAACTGTGAAGGAAGTCGAACCTGTGCAGGAGAAGGATTCAAAGGTTGTCCCAGAGCCCATTGCGCCGGAGCTCCAAAATCTCGAAAGCAAAGAGGACAAAGGCACTGGTCCAGATGCATCGTCTGGCCTCGGGCATACTCGAGGGCAGAGCTCTACCGGCCAAGGAATTTCAGAGTGGTCACATCAACAACTAGCTCCGAGAGATGACAAGGTGCCAGAAGCAGAAGAAGATGAATGGCAGGAAATGCCAGCGTATGCGCCGTACGACATATACGATGATGACAATAAGCTTGTGGCCAGAGAGGCAGAGCTCTCAGACGATGGGAACGATGCATATGAGGGCCTTGGAGGAGCAGGGAAGGGTTATACTAGGGTCCAACTGGACGAGGATGCCCAATCTGCTACGAGTCTCGACGAAAATACACAGTATCTCTTCAAGGATGTCAATGGAGGAACTGGTGCCGGAGAAATGGAGGATGAAGAGCAACGAGATGCTCTGTCACAAATGCAAGCTACCAAGGATCTTCTAACGGAAGGCCAACGGATCGCATACGTTGGCATGACCCGACTTATTCTCTCAGCAATGCTGGCTCAAGCAGAAGACATGGCCACAACGAAAGGAACAAAGAAAGAAATTCAGTTGTCTGCTGAAGCCATGAAAATGTGGAGTCAAAAGATGATGGTTCGATTATACGCCCATATGGATATCAGCACAGCGGAGCAAATTATGATTGAGCAGCTGGCTGAACATGGCGTTATGCCAGCAGATCTCACTCCCACTCTCATGCAAAATGCTCGAGTAAAGAATCCTATGGCCGACAAGGAATCCACAGCAAATATGTCTTCCCCTCGACCGGAATCGATGTCATCTTTCGGTGTAAGTTCTGGGCCTTCAGTGGCCTCTCCAGGCCTGCCTCAAAGTCCGACAACTTCTCGCATCCCCGAGAATGAAGAGGTAGCTGCAGTACCCCCTCCCTATAAGGAGCATGAAGGAGAAGATCTACCTGAAGTTCGGACGCCCTCCCAACTCCCAACTACTAAGAGCATTGACATTGATCTTCGGTGGACTGTTCTCTGCGACCTATTTCTAACTCTCATTGCTGATTCGATATATGACTCCCGGTCCAGAGTTTTACTTGAGAAAGTTGGAGACAACATGCAAGTTGATTGGCTCGAGATCTGTAGATTCGAGAAACGAGTAACAGATGCTCTGGAGATGCAACAAGCCGCAGAAAAAGAGAATTGGAATGAGGACGAGCACAAGGAAAGCAGGCGAAAACTCGCCTTGAAGAAGCGCTACATGATGATGGGTCTAGCCACTGTCGGTGGGGGTCTTGTCATCGGTCTCTCTGCTGGATTACTGGCTCCCGTGATTGGAGCCGGCCTTGCCGCTGGTTTTACCACAATTGGTGTTGCTGGTACTGGTGGTTTTCTTGCTGGAGCAGGAGGAGCGGCTATTATCACTTCGGGTGCTGCTGCTTCTGGTGGTATCATTGCAGTAAGGGCTGCAAACCGAAGAACCGGTGCTGTCAAGACTTTCGAGTACAGGCCCCTTCATAATAACAAACGGGTCAATCTGATCGTTACCGTTTCGGGGTGGATGACGGGAAAGGTCGATGATGTTCGGCTTCCATACAGCACCATTGACCCCATAATGGGTGATATTTACTCCGTCCTCTGGGAGCCTGAAATGCTCACGAGTATGGGAGATACTATTAATATTTTGGCAACTGAGGTGGGTTCATAAAAAAATTGACTATCGACAAAGACTAACTTCATACTAGGCTTTGACTCAAGGTCTCCAACAAGTGCTAGGAAGCACCATTTTAATCGGTTTGATGGCTGCTCTACAGTTGCCTGTTGTTTTGACCAAGCTTGCATACCTCATTGACAACCCCTGGACCGTTTCGCTCGACCGGGCGAACGCTGCAGGATTAATTCTCGCCGATTCCCTTATTGATCGTAACTTGGGCACTCGTCCAATTACCTTTGTAGGATATTCTCTTGGGTCAAGAGTCATATTTTCGTGTTTAAAAGAACTTTCAAGGAAAGGTGCCTACGGGCTTGTACAAAATGTTTATTTATTTGGCTCGCCAATTGTGGCTAAAAAGGACGAGTATATGAAAGCCAGATCTGTTGTTGCTGGCAGATTCGTCAATGGCTATGCAACGAATGATTGGATTCTGGGTTATCTTTTCCGCTTGACAAGCGGTGGTATCAGCCGTATTGCAGGCCTCGCACCTGTCGAGGATATTCCTGGCCTCGAGAATGTCAATGTTACGGAATATGTTCCAGGTCACATGTCATATCGAACTGCTATGCCTCGACTGCTCAGAGAAGTTGGGTGGATTGTAGAAAGCGACGAATTTACTGAGATTGAGGATCCGGATCCAGAGAACCATGCAAAACGTCAACGAGAGCTCATTAATGAGATCGAAGAAGCTCGAAAAGAGTTTGAAAAGTCTGAAAAGGAAAAAGAGTCGAAGGGCAAATTCCGCTTCTTTGGCAAGAAGAAGAAAGCTGTTGTCGAGAAAAAAGAATGGGAAACATACCAAGAATCGAAGGGCGTTTCGGACTCTGATTTGAGGACCGAGGATGGTCAGGGTAACAACGACGGCGTCCTGTTCGACATCGACGCCATTCGTGCCGAGCTCGCAAGTGAACAGATGGAAGTCAAGGAATTACAATCAACGCTTCCTCCAATGAAGCTAGATCTAACTTCTCCGACTTCCCCCAATCCACGAAATTCTCTGCGAGAGACAAAAAGCTACGAT
Organism: Lachnellula suecica; assembly: GCA_007825345.1. Classification (NCBI taxonomy): domain Eukaryota; kingdom Fungi; phylum Ascomycota; class Leotiomycetes; order Helotiales; family Lachnaceae; genus Lachnellula; species Lachnellula suecica. The sequence continues at coordinate 13,276 of QGMK01000621.1, forward strand.
GCGTCGACAATGCTCAAGACCAACGACTTCAAGCCATCCCCTGCCGCTTCGCCCAAGATGCCCAGCTCGCCGCGGATGTCGAGCGGTAATGACATCCCTTCGATCAAGAACCTTGATTTGACTTCATCTCGTTCTAGCCCACATAATCGCTTTGACGAATATAGAGAGGAGGAAGACGAGATCCAAATGACGTTCGGCGAAGAGCCCTCTTACGACTCGCGCCCTCGACAAGCAGCTCTATCAGCCACGCCCTCATTCAACCACCTTCCTCCGTCCCCCGCCTACGCAGCCAAAGACGAGAACCCAGTCTCGCGGCCAGAGCTGAAAAGCAGCCAGACCATGCCGGCGATCAGTCTAGATCACAATGCGTGGGCAGATGAAGAGGACGAGTTTGGGCCTGAGAAGGAAATTCAGATGACTTTTGCATAGTAAATGGATTGATTGGATTGGATTGGGAGTTGTGATTATGATGCTCGGTGCTGTTTATACTTTGCTTTTTTTTAACGGCATTGCGTGCGTGCATGGTCTTGCGGGATGGGCGATTTTTGGGTTGGGACGAGAGCAGATAGTTTCAATAGGCGTCAGGGAATGTCTTGTATCTAGATAATTGTATTTAGGTCGACGGTGCTACGAGCTTTTTTCTTGGGACCCGTTCCTCCTTTCACGTTGATGATTCGGTACGGCTTTTTTTGGCTACGACACTACAAACAGCTTCTTTCCTCTTATCCTTTAGCTCAGTAGTTCTGGGAAGCATCGCCATCCACCCTCTCAAAAATTCAACGTCCCCACTGAGGCTCTCATTCCCTCATTCCCTCATTCTGCCCTTCTGTCCATGCAATAGTGTGTGTCGCGTCTTGTCCCACAAAATACATCCACCAGGCTAGAAAAGAGCCGATGGGGAAGGAACCGGTGTGTGTTTCACGAACTCACACCTGCCTATGGCAGCAATCACTCCGCCTCTTCCTTCTACAACGCACCAAGATCCTCTTCTATGCATGACTGTCGCTGCGCGTATGCCTCAAGTGAGGGTCGAGGAGGATGGATGATGCCTCTGATTTGAGGTAGTCAACGTAAACAGCCACATTTCGGGCTTCTCGTGTTTATTGAAATGGTTGATCCTTTCACTACTGTGAATGTCGTCTGTGGATGTCTCAGATGCCGTGGGACATTGATCTATCTTTTAAGGGAAGAGTGAATTGGAGAGGCCCTGATAGCCGGGCCACCTTACATTTTCTACGAGAAGGGTGCTCTAAATCGTGGCCGATTTTACCTTCACGCTTGTATTGGTCAGATAGAGATCGTCACTCATGTTGTCTTTGCCACTTTTGTTACAGATCTGGTTCGATGAGTACCGAAATACTTGAATTGCAGGCGAATGTGATGACTTTTCTAGCTCTACCGTCTCTACCATCTCACCGCAGAATCCACATATGTCAAATTCCGTATTTCATTCGCGCTCCTCTTCCTCCAAGACAGCTTCTCGCTTGCGCCTCTTCTACTCTCTGCCTCCCATGTTGTCGGATCCAAAACGTAAATAGGTGGATAGCCCAAATCTACTGAGCAAATACAAAATGAAACGCTATCCATAGTTTCGGAGCCAAGTTAAAGCCGCCCAACCATAACACAACTGTGAAAAGAGGGCTGGAGAGATGCCTAAATTCGAGATTTCGAGATTGAGGTCTTTGCATCGTTGCTTGTTTGCTTTGCTTTTGATTGAGTCTGAAAAGTAAAAGTTTTGTCTATCCGGCGGAACGAACAAGTTGAATATCCATATCGAATCAAAACGGCGATCAGTTCACTTTGTTATCACTTATAAATACAGGCATCCAGTGTGTTCCCACTGTCCCAAACTCTCAAGACACCCCATTGAGTCAATCAAAAGCCCAAATCAAAAACAGAGGGATTCTCAATATGAAAGTGTTAACTACTACAGGTAGACTACCGCACCGCCTACAGCTCATGTTTTCATATGACAGCCGTGTGCTGGATAGTCAGTGTCTCCGTTGTTGACTATTTAGGTGCCCACTGTCTGCAGTTTGTAACATATTTCCTCTTTAGGACATAGTGATGAGGCGAGAATGACCGCTCCCATAGGATTCTACAGCCTCGGACTTGACCGCTTGACCAACCAACCAACAAACAAACAGAGGGGCTACGCTCTTGTAGATCTATCACAGTGAAAGATAAATCAACCCCAAGAAAGGAGTTCGCAAAGAACTCAACACGATGGAAAAATTAAGCTTGGTCGGAAAAATATACTGCTAGCCTCCTGCGTCTCCGGAATTTCGTACACATCCTATTGAGATGAAACCATTTCACAGCGGCTTGCATTCAGATCAATGCAGTGTAATTATCGGCACTTGTATTCGGGGAAAGGAAATAACGCATACCGTATGCTCACCGAACAATTCCATCCAAACGTAACTCCCGAAGACCGACATCTCAATCTCCCCCAAACGCGCATAAAATACACCAAACAGCCTTCCCACGTAACGCGTGCACAAATGCCAAGAGCGTGCAACGGACCCGAAAACGTGCAGGTACTGCCTCCCCCAGCAGTGCAGAACCCAGCCCCTCGGCTACCCCCAGCCCGGCCGCATTCGGACCTTCTATATTACTTATAACTCTCTCACCCGACCAACGAATCACCACGGACCAACAAATTAATGAAGACAGGCGATGGATTGGGGAGTGTACGAGGTGTTACTCGGGGACCGCATAAAATTCAAGCTTACGGGGATACCACGCGAAAGGGGAATGTAGGCAGGGGAGTGAGTGACTTGTTCTAGAAGGCGGAACGTTGCGGCCACCGTCACATCTGAAGTGCCCCACCTGCTATTTCTGGTACTTCTAGAACGAAACCACTGCTTCTTTCTGGGGAAATTGGGGCACAGCTTGCTCATGGCGGGAACTTAACATCATTCAGGATCGGACTATCACATGTCCAGCTCGGCCACATGTCCGAGGACGAGTGTTCGCTACACTGCTCCTATTTTAAACATGATACGTTACTTTTATGAAAGCTTGGTGTGGTGGAAGTGCCTTTCAAGGAGACTTCCTGAATTTGGCCGTTGGATGGAGCTGCTGCAGGGTAACACGATGAAACACGGCTCCTACGTGAAATACAAATCTGGACACATACTTGTGCAACTATCCAAATGCGTTACGCGACAGTTCATGACAGCATAACTCCTGCATGTCAATATTCTCACTGGAGAAATATCACACCATACAGTCGTATCCAACAACAGGCAAAATGTGATTCTGAGGTTCTCAGACGTACTAATTAACTCCTGCAGTAGCGACTCACGGATCGAATGTGGACGTTTATTTTTGTGACCCACACGGTTCGGCTTGTGGTTCCTAAATAGTTCGACTCCGCGTTCTCAGCCATGGGACAGACACGCGGAAAAATATGCAGAGTGTCCCGCAATGTAAGCGGCTTCTGTTCCGGTTTGCGGCTCGGGACAGAGAACAAAAAGCAAAGCGCGCAGCCGATGCTTGGGCTCGCCTGTTCTGTTTTTGCGAGTCGATTATCATGATGTTTAGACTTCTGACGTGCTGAACACTTTTGCTGCAAGCCATGCGGCACAGGTTTTTGCCCTGAAAAGGAAGGACGGGTGGCTACGGCACCCAAGAAAACTCACCCAGCAGCCCGGACGAGCTTTTGGGTCATCCTGTAACTGGTCAGCCATCGATGCCCTGAAGATCTTTCCTGTGTTGATGCGGCACGGGTCAGCTTACTCCGTATTCATGGGTCTTCATTTGTACAGTACTGTAAAATGTTAGACTCGCCTGGGCAAAATCAATATGGGCTGATGAGAGATTACGGACAAGGGAAGCAGTGAGCGAGAACGGTGGACTGCATCTGTATACTGCATTCGAGGTTATTGAGACTCTATGCCGGCACTCAAAGACGTCCCACTGTGGAGATGGACTCAAGTGCATGGCTTGGAATAGAAAAGGCCAGTGTTATGAGACATGAAAAATTCGTGAATAATAAGTCCATAATCAATTTTCCTCAGGCCAACAACCGTGCTATCCTCCCTCAAATTCAACTTTTTCGTGATGTTTCCAGACTGGTTTGAATCCCTATGACCTTTGCATCCTGTGTAACGTCTCTCTGATAGCGGCTCGAGGATCCCAGGATTTGTGAAGATGGACGACGCTAGGCCAAGACAGATGTGATGAAAACTTTCCTATGCAGCATGGTTCATCGGAGTCAACCCCATCTTGGGCAGAGTGGAACTGAACCAAGACGTGTCAACCCAGCGGGCTGGATATGGTGGGTTTACGCTCAGATGTTCATCTGTGCGGTCGCAGCAGCCGTGCAATGATGTTCTCCAGGGAAACGCTGCCCCATGTCTGAGAGTTACCGATTTAGAAGTCGGGTACAGAGGTACCGTAGTATCTGGGTAGGGTCGTTAGGAGCTAGCAGTTTAGCGTGTAATTTCTTTCTTTGTAAAACGCGGCCAAAATAAATCAGAAAAAAATAAAAAAAGTTAACTCAAACTTTTTTTGCTTTAATAAACAAATTATTAATTGAGTATTTTATACTAGCCCCCGAATTAGAAGACTTATATCATTTGAAAGTTTTGAAGTGGTGGCCCACTTTGGTTCTAAGCGAGCTTCTAGGCCATTCACACATCGCGCTAAACTGCTAGCTCCTAACGACCCTACCCAGATACTACGGTAGTGGGATGGTCTCTTTCAACGACCACAGTGACACGGAGTGGAACATTGCGTGGTGTTGACATAATGCAGTTTCGAAGGTCCCCAAGCAAGATCAAGACGAAAAACGTGTGCTGTTTGATCATCTTAAACCCCCAACGACCATCATGTACTTATTTTATCCGTCTAATCATGCCCTCAAGTGCATTGAAATACAGTATTCGGAAAATTGATAACGTCCCCAGCTACTCATAAGATAGCATGAGATTACACTGCACGATATCACCTTACCATGAACTGTCCGTAGACGATCAAACTTGGCTACTTTCTTGATGAAACCCGCTCACTTGTACATTAAAGAAGAAAGAGAAGAAGCAGCCGCGAAAGGCCCCGATGTCTGAAACCGTCCTATAATTGCTCCCAGGCTTCCTGTCGAATAACTGGGTAATAAGAACACTCGGGACTTTTCAGAGCCGGGGATTATGGCAACAAACCTAAACACAAGTTGGGCCTTACACAATTGTTCCTATTTTGACACAAAAACAATGGTTTGAAGGAAGCGCTCCGTTGCCCTACTGTGCTGCCGTCATAACAGGATCGTATCCTTGGCTCCCTCTTTGAGCCTTGTAATTGTTCCCCGTGCAAGTGCCCGCATTCTCGTTGTAGTCGAAGCCTGGAGGACTTTCGGGTCGCGGCCTTTGGACGCCGAAAGCTACCAGTTCCTCCATCCATAACGAGGCTCCTATCGTAAATCCTAGCCGTGATGTGCATGTCGAGGCACAGCAGATTCAGATTAGCGACGATCCATGCCTCATAACATTGACACACTCCCAGATTGGTATGCAAGACTATTGACGGGCTTTGAAAAGCGTTGGGAATCCAACTATGGGTTTGGAGTGAGTACAATTCATGGTTGATAGCGTCAGTATCTTGCCGCCGGGCAAAGCTGTATGCTCATTGCTCAACGACCATCCAATAAGGAGCGAGTCACGGGGTTTTTCACAACCTTGCGATTTAATAGGCCGCGAGGGGCAAAAATCATGGCTGTGCTGGCTATCCACTTTGGCGCCATGGAGCCCCGAGTCACGGTGTTGCCCTGAACGCTGCTGTTGGAGTCGTGTCGCCTTCATCATGAGCTGAGGCTGGGGTACCTTGGCGGGAGCGGGAGAAATGCCTGCCCTCAGCAAATCTCAAGTCCTTGAAAACAGATGATTGCAACAATTGTGACGAATAACGAACAAACAAAACAAAAGATTGAAGTTTACCAGGACAACGGTGAGATACAATGAGATTGCGCAAGAAAGTATGGAGTATGATACCAGATAGGAACAAACTTTGGAAAGTCCCTGCTGAACTGATCAACCGCTACGGTTGGAAGGTTCAAGGCTTGCCCCTGTCGGCCCCTGCGCTTACACTTGCATGCTATTCGATGCTGAAAACGGCACTTTGTGATTCCTGATCGGGACTTCCGCGAATTAGCATCGGTATCTGCTGTAGTGCGAGATGATAAGTGATCCGACCTGAAGATGAAATATTTTCTGCATCATTTGGGCTGGAGAGCAAGAAAGGAAGAAAAGGTGTGCGCTTCTATGCAAGGAACAATCGAAGAGCGCAGAGCAGAGTGCCCACCGTGCCTACCGTGCCTACCTTAGGTACGGAGGTTTCGTACAGGCAGATCAGTCGATCCGAAAGCCTCCCAACGCGGGGTTTCACGACGTTAGCAAGCTGTCAACTCACATTTTCTCCATTTTTCTATTCGGGCACCTATCGCTGGTCCCGGGTGCTACTGTTAGTAAAGTCTAGTACAGCAGTGTAGGGCTTCTTCTGTCGTACCCGCTCCAGGCCGCCGCCCAGCCCAGCCCAGGGCTTTACTCAAAGTAGCTCGGCGGCCTGGGTCTGGTGGGCTGTAGGCAGTGATTTGAGGAGGCTCTCGGCGCTGGGCTGGCTAATCGCTTGGTGGAACGCGTACAGTACAGGAGTCGATACCTGACCGTACTGTACCACTCACTGTACGAGTACGGTACTGTTGTGCTGCTCGTAAAACGGCTCTGCTTTGCATTCAGCCAGTTCAGCCAGTTCAGCCTTAACAGACACGCGCAAGTATGATCTTCCCAGCATAACCCTGAGGCCTGACGCGTGTAAGAATGGGATGGGGGATGGG
>QGMK01000622.1:0-20102 GCA_007825345.1 Lachnellula suecica
GGCAGGCTCAGGCTTAGGGCCAGGCTCAGGCTAGCTTCAAGGGCAAGCTCAGGCTCAGGCTCAGGCTAGCTTTAGGGGCAAGCTCAAGGGCAGCCTCAAGCCATGGCTAGCAGAGTCGCTTGCGACTTGACGCTAGCGCAAGATAAAAGAAAATAAGCAAGAAAGTAAAAGAGGAAATATAAAAAGGGTGCCTTTTGAAGTTGAAGGCGAGAGTGGGGGCCTGCCCCCCGACCTATCCTCTCTAAGCCAACTGGCGGATATTGAGTTGTAAATATCACGTGATTTCGTGATTCATTCAATCAGAACGCGACACGATAGAACCCCCGTCTGCACCTACGCTAGTGTTGCGACGGTACACATCACAACGAACAGATAATTTTGCACCTAGATTTGGCAATAGTTCAACAGCCACGGATCAACCCGAAATAAGAGGACACCTCAATACCTATCCAGGCTCTCACAAATAGCGTCACTGCCTAACTACACCCTATCCAGACTCGTATTGGGCCTGCCCCTCCACAACAAACAAAACACATCTCTTCATCAAAACACAACACTCAATCTTCTTCTCCAGCTATCGCAATCTCCCATGACTGCGACGAGTATTTCTAATATCGCGGTCTGGATTGACAACGTCCAGACACCGCAAGAACCGTATGCGCTCCATTCTGGCCCACGATCGGTGAGCAGCAGCTGACTGCTTTTCGTGACAGATCATTGATTCCCCCCATAACTACTTACGCAAGTGACGACAAAGAAAACCGACGGCCGGCAAAGAGACAACGTATCATGCAAACCGACCATGATCAAACACCCCGCCCTCCGAAACGATTGCGTGACCTCGATGATGCGGCCCAATTCCCTCCTCCCTCTCCAACAAAGAGCGCGTCAAGCGAAGCAGTCTCCGAATTTTTCGAAGCCGAGTCACATCAGAGTGGGCGTCTAAGTCCTGTGAAACAGATTCAACTACTTGAAGATTTTGAAGAACATCCTGTCGTATTTTGCAACTTCGATGACGACACGGATGAGACGGAGCCCGAAGACGCCACGTTGATGCGCAGAGCTGTTCAGTGCTTTGCAGATGGTATTGGAATTTTGGGATATAACAATATGGATGTGGTTGTTTCTGCACTGCCGCAGATGGACAGGATGCGATTCCAATATTCCTGGGCAAACGACCCGGAGCAGCGTTGTATTTTCGGCTCGATGCCTTCTACAGCGGAGGTACTAAGTATTGTGGAGATGGCACGGGGTTATGACCGTGGTTCTGGCGTGTCTGAGGACGAGTGGAACTCCGAGGTCCAGCATCCGCTGCTCAAACTCGCCTGCAGTTCATGCAAGTACACAAAGAATCTTATAATATTTAACGTGTAAGTCCTGTTCTCATATATACACCCGCAAGCTCATGGCTGTAGAAAAACGGCCAGAATCGAACCTGCATCACTCGCACGCTCTACTCTCCCCGGCCGCGTCGTCGATTATGTAGTCACACTCAAACCGGACGCGGCCATCGATCAGGCCTGGCATCGCCTCCGTCCGCTCCCTGGCGTATCTATCAAGTCCTGGAATCACACAACTCGGGCTCGTCGCAATCCCATCGCTATTCATATTGAGACCAAGGGTCCTATGAAATCATGGACAGATGGTAAACCTCAAATCGCGATATGGGCTGATGCCTGGCTGAAACGTCTTGCAATCATCCATGGCGGTACGATTGGATCGTGGCCCGCTTTCCCACTTTTAATCGCTCAAGGACACGATTGGCATTTATTGATTGTCTCCAAGAATAAGCAGAAGATGACCATCTGGGAGCAGATTGCTATTGGGAGTACAAGGTCGTGCTTTGACGCAATGAAAGTGGTAGCAGTTCTTCACTGGCTAATGGATTGGGCTGAGAGGGTATGGCGGCCGTGGTTCCTGTCTTTGGTAGGTTGATGTTTTTGACGGCAGCTACGTTCAATATAATTATTACCATACGTAACTAACGACATGAAACATATAATTCTTCCTTTCATGATTACCACACAAAGGAGATATATATTCTGATGAGGATTTCAATAAAGCGATTTATCAGTTAATTACCAGAGGATCGGTGTGTTGTGTGCTCATCCACTAGCGTTGTGCTGTACCTCCAGCCATCTAACAAGTTTGCCCATCTTGCCTACGTACAATCCTTGATTGCACGCTTTGCTATAAACGTGTTGGAATAGACCTGATAGCTTCGTGAAGCCTGTATCGCATTCGGGACATCGGAATGGGTACACCGGTTCGCTATATTGAGATAGTAGATCAAGACGATTCAGCAGTTCATCCCGATACTCTTCGTCAAGATATGCCTTCCACTGGAAACATATAGCAGCAGATTTATTCAAATCGAGTATATTAATTCCGGAATCGCACGCACCCGATTCTAGGTGGATTATCAGGGCGGGATAGGTACTGAATCTTCGGTAGCAACCGTAGCATTCAATCGATCGTTCCAAATGCACCATTTGATGCTAGAACTAGAATCAACGTCGGTTTGGAAAGACAACTTCTCTAATTACTTACAAGATCAAGATTACTGGGGCTTTCGAAATGCTCTTCGCAAGTTTTGCAAACATTCTGCTCCTTCAAATGACTAAGATACTCCTGCGATCCAGGAACCCAGGTCATCCCCTCTCCATCATCGCAGCCGCGGCATACAATTCGATGTTGTGTCTTTCGGTGATGTTCTAGCAAGTTATCCCATGTGGATCCATCAAAACCACAAACCTCGCATCGATGGTGGCTAGCAGAATCATCGTAGTGCTGCTGTAATGCAAGCTGCGACGGGAACTTTCGTCCACACGGAGAACAATACGCCTTGCTGTTTGCTGCAGAGAGAGGTGACTGAGAAAGGGCTAGAGAGAGATGACCGAGAAAGGGCTGGAGAAAGGTGGCTGAGAACGCACCTGAGAGAAGATCACAGAGAGGTTGTTGCTGAGGTGGGAAAGTGTTGTCGAATGAGTCTGATGTAGCGTTTGCGCGTTGTGTGGTAGAAGTTGTTCCGTATCTCGCGACCGCGTGTTTTTCGTTGCGGCAGGGTCAGGTTCCAGGCAGAACGCCCGAATGCGCAAAGGGCTAGCGCAGAGCTATGCGAGGTGGAGGTTATTGGGCTGTTAGAAATAGAAATGGGAAAGGAGTAAACAACAAACGGCGTACGAGCTCTTCTACCCTTTCACAGGCTACTGCAGTCGATGAGCCTGGCGCTGAGGTGGCTGCAGAAGGCGACAGACTGCTTGCATTCGTCGAGCCAGAGCATTCCCCTGCGACCATGGACGCCTGGTTCTAGAACGGCCAACTCAAGCTCCGGATCATCCTCATGATGAAACATGCCCAAATAGTAATCCAACCAAAACCCGCTACTCCCATGCCTATTCCCTACTATGGCAGACTTGCTAGACCCTGCAACCTCTCTGTGCTCATGGAGATGGTCTCTGCTGCTGAATCCTTAAGGATTCTCTGATCAGAATCGGGAATACACACGTTGATACCAAAACTTGCAATATATCATCAGGTAATATTACGGCCTCCTTGATATTATTTTTGATGTCGTTTACTAAGATTCTAGCACGCTTCTGCTATAAATCACTCGCCTATGGCTCCATACCCCTCTCATCAACGCGCGGCGACCACCTCGATCCTCCTTGTACCTCGCTCCAACCGCAGCTCTCGTCGGGCTAGATGAGATCCAGATTGCAGAGAAAGGAACCCAGGAGGAGATCAGTGAGCGGAGAGAAGGGATTAACAACTAGAGATTAGCTGACACAAAGTTTGGCAGAGGATTTTGCATCATTCGAATCAACCACCGTCCAGATCAAGCACCCTCCAAGTCAACACCCTCCAAGTCAATACCCTCCAAGTCAATACCCGTCATATCAACACCCTCTCCAACAATATCAACTTCTCCCCTTATTATAGCACCCAAATCCTTGTCCTCCCAGCGGGTTATTTCAAAGTCACTTTCAGGATTCGATATCCTTGGATTTTGAATACTTTGTGCGATGCCGTGGTGCTGTGGGTGCTGTGGTTGCCGCACCCTGACATATCTCTTTACAACAGACCACACTCTTCTCCAAGTACCACCAATATTATCTTTATCTTTATATCCTGCGAGAATTGCAAGTCTCTTGAGTACAATATCTACGTGTTGTGAACAGTTTCTTGATCGGGTCGAGGGTCGAGGTTAAAGCATCGTATGGGGCACATATTGTGTGGTACAAGCTGCTGGCAACGATCCACTGAGCCAACGGGTGATACTGCAACCACAATATCTCGTCTGGTTAGTGCTAGATTCCTATAAATGGTTGTAACTAACCTTCTCGACTTCAATATAGGCGTCCTTTATTTGAGGAAAACCCTGAATTGCTCTTTGAAGGCTGTTACGAGCGTTGCACGCGGCATTAAGGCATCGACAGAGAAGGCTTGACTATTATATCCAAGCGCGCATTTGACGGAAGTCGAAGAGGGGAACCCCGAAGACTGCACGAGAAACGACGGCATGGAAGTCATCCGCAATTTGGCGAGGGTTTCCTGATAGTGGCCAATTCCAGTCCCACGGGGTATGGTTCCCTGATAGGGGCCGTAATACTCGCCAAAGCTCTTGAGCCTTCACGTCGTCCGTCATCTCCAGGAGGTTTTCGTTCTCGTGCCCGGAGAGATCCTGAGGTCTGCAATGGAGCGTAAAGAGCGTACCGAGATCCGGACGTCCTATTAGTAGGCGTAAGAAAGATTTATCGTCCTGGACCGGAATAAACGAGTAGATTTGTTCGACTTTGCGCGAGTCTGTGGCAGTCGTTAGTATATAGTAAGCCTCTAACTCCCAACACTCTGAATCGATCACGGTCTCGCGAGAAGCTCCCGATCCCATGTCGGCGACGGCCAAGGTGAAAGTTGTAGTGGATAATAGAGGTGAAAATCAGGCTTCTGTTGAAAGCCGATGGAAACTGGGTGCGGGGACCAAGTCGATGGACGAGGGATGATGAGGGAGATGGTGAGAGAGATGAGGGAGGTGATGAGTAGGAGAAAAGGAGGAGGGAATGATGGAACTTATACATCAATGTTCATTAGTGCCCCCAGGACACTTCGGATGACGAGCATCCTCGTTGCATATTGGAAAGGAACTTCGACTGGGCTGTGTTACCGAAGCCGCCTGTAGCAACCTCCCATATTGGCTCAACTGGGAGGTTTCTTTTTGTCCAAGATACCCAGCGCTAAAGGCCCATGTAACCGATCGTTGGTCCTTCTCTTGGACATGCAGCTGGAGGGCGACGCCTCTTCGAACGCCCCCATTTTAGTCTGCAGTCGCACACGCAGAAGAATGGCATCGAACAAATGCTGGCAGATTTCGCAGAGGTCACTGTTGGGCATGGGCACCGCCTACTGCGAAAATGAAGTTATTCTCAGCGGTAGGAAGATCATCACATCCTCTTTGTCTTGGCACCCACTTTCTGACGACTGATCAAGTGGGCTGTGGGCATTGCACTATTGTGTATGTCTGCCAAGTCTGCCTTGGATTAGGTTTGAGTGTCAGAAGTCAGCCTGACCAACAAGCTTGAGCCTGAATGAGGAACTGAAGCATGCACATCGAGGGCAGAGACAGTGCGACAGATCCCTATAGTTGTGTGGAGAATTTTAGAGAAGGCCATCCGATATCTTCCTTCGTCCATGCTCTACGGATGCTGGTGCTGCTTCTATGCGCCAAGTGGGAAATTCCGTGATTCAAGGGCTCTTAGTATATTAGCTGAACAGAACCTAGCCTTTGATTCGGCACCTCAATCACCACTCGGATGAAGGAATCGATAGGCCATTGTTCCCAGGTCCAGGGCATAAATGACGTGGCCTGTTTTCGCGGAGGTAGTGCTTCGGGTGTCTGCTCCAGGGGTGAGAGCTGAGGAAGCGTGTATACATGGCCCTCTAGCTACAAGTTGGCAGGAATCATTTGCTTGGCATTGGCTTCTCAGGCTGTCCAAGGAAGCAGTGGTAACCGAGCTTGAAAAGGGGTGTTATCACGTGATGCAAACCCTCAAACGACCCCCGCGCTGTTACCAAGTCTTATCGAGGCAGATCTGGTACCCTCGAAAGCCTAATGCGATAAAAACAGTCGAATCCCTACTCATAACCACCTGAGGGCAAAGCGTCGAGGGTAGTGACGTTCGGTCGTTCAGTTAGATGGTGTGGTGGATGAAGCAACCCAGTGGCTGGACTGGAACAATGGCTGGCGTCACTATCTTCGCCGGGTGCAGCCGTTTACGATTAGGGATATTGACCTGGCGGGCGGGCCATGCCATGCCATTTGACAACAAGGGGTAGGAGTATGGCCTCATGTGTACCCGGAGGAGGATGCAAATGGGGAGATGCCGGTGGAAATATTGGATTCTCAACAGCAGACCAGCCTATGACAGTCCCACTACAAGGCAGCCCCTCCCTCCTCTACTATACCCGAATAGCGGATCCCCGATGTTCTTTCGATCAAGGTCCTTGTTGGCAACTCCCTTCGGCTCTAGGAAAGTCAAACGTGAGGACCTGAGCGGTGCAGCCGAGCTGAGGAATTGCACGAGGCATACTCCTTCGATCATCACCTACGGACTCCGCCTTTGGAAGGTGAATAACACGAGGAGGATATTCGGCCCTTCTCTCACGTACAAGACAAGACGTCTAGGAGACTCAAGAACGATTGTCATTAGTGTTCCCAGGCTGGAGAATGTCAAACCTTCTTAGTTTAGGGCTCAGCGGCGGGAAGTCGAATAGGCAGGCTTCCGCTGTGCATTTCGATCACCTCGAGGATCGAAATGCTCCTCGTATTCGGTATCCATTTTTGTCATTGGGTCTCGCAGCCATCAACCCCACGGAACCCACGTCCATCAGCCCCGCACCGAGCGCCATCCATATGATGAAATACACCCATGTTATCCGGCAACGGTAGGCGCATCTGGTAGTCTCGACTGATTCGATCGGCATGATGGACGAGAACCAACACACCTGTCTCCTAGTCAAAGCGGAGCAGTTGCCTAGCTTCATGCATTCTTGTATCACGCAGAGTATTGTCTGTAGGGGGTTGGGACATTGGACCCGTCTCGTCCGCCCAACAGAATGCATCACGTCCGAGATGCCTTGAGAGGCTAGGCCCATACCTGCAGGATTCAGCTGAGGGCAAGGCGACGCGGCATTCCCCACCGACCCAAGGGCTCGAGTACATAATGTCAGGCAATCCCCAGTGGCCATGCTTTAACCCTTCTTTTCAGTTCAAACACAACCTTCACCTCCTTGCTTAGAACATATACCATGGACGTAAGCAATTCATCTGTTACATCTTGGTTAGACATCGCTCAGATGGATGTCCAGCAAGACTCATCACCTTGCTCTTGGCCGGACGAGCCCATCCAATCTGGCGAGGTAATCGAAGACCCTATCTACCTGTTTGGGCAATTTGTCTCTGCTGTATTTTCAGACGCTGGGAAGGACATTCAATCTCGGCCAGAGGTGAGTTGAAGGCTATTGTGCTATATATTCAAGAGTGCTAATTACTTATTACAGTTCTTAATACTGCTGCAGGCTTTGTGCGCGAAAGCACCGTCGGTGGCGCAATATCTTGTCCAGGAAATCCTCAGCCCTTCGAAGGACGATTCGCAACCTGACATTCGAGGTTCCCAAGAACTGGAGATAGGCACCAACATCACTCGGTCATCGAGAATGAAAGAATCAGAACACCAGCTTCCCGAACCGTCTCGAACACCACTAGATATTCCTAGAGGCGGAGCTGAAGACCCACACGAAGCTTCCAGCGGCAGCTCCCAAGTCGGTACCGACCTGGTCACGTGTCAATCTGGTTACGACGATGTGACCATCAGCCAACCCAGCGACAGCCTCGGGTCAGACCAACCCCTTCCGAGATGCGAGGGTGATATTCCCCATATCAGCTCCGAGGAGTTTCCTCAAGAGCGCGTGCAAGGCCAGCCTGTCGCCCAAGGCCGCACCTTGCCATCAGCGGTGCACCAACTACAGGCGACGTATAACAACGACGGCGCGAAGAGGAATGCCGTCCAGAAACAGCCATCTGCAACCTTTGACGTGGCGACTACAGATCGTCAAACTAGCCTCCGCCCTCCCTCACCAACCGAGACAGAACAGTGAGGGATAGTCTTGCGAGTCAATAGAAAAATATCCGACGCTCAAGCTTCATCAGGCCCCTCCTCACTACACGGGACCGAACCGCGAGAGACTACCTTACCGGGTCCTACCCTATCCACACCCGTACGACAAATCGGTAAAGGATGCCAATCGCCTTTATTGGACGATCAAACTGCTACACCACAAACGACTGTGTTTACGCCCATCGTAAACAGAGAAGTTCTTTCACCTCTGACCGAAGATGACCGCACCGCTTCCCTACCAGACAAGGTGGATATGACCTTGCCAAAGAGGGTTGCATCGTCACTGCCCAGCACGATACAGCAACAGACGGGCCTGTGCAATACTGCTTCGACACACGCGCAACAAGTCAACAGAGAACGACCGCTTCCAACTCAAGATAGCCAAACTATGCTGCCCTCTTCCACACCTAAAGAGATACTAGTATTGGCTGACATGGTTGCCAAAGCTGTTCATATTATTTACAGGATAAGCAGCCGCCAAGAAGTACCAACAGAGATTCATTCAAGAATCCTTACTGCGGTACGACCTAGCCTTTATGGAACATCGGCCACGACAACGGCGGCGGAACGGCCGGATTCTCTGTGGATCGCAAGCAGCCCAACAACCTGGTCGGCCTCTATGTGGATCAATATGCTCGAAGCAGGCCACGCTCGTTTTAAGGAGGTAACTATCCTCAACATGATCGAGTGGATGGGCGCTTCAGAGTGGTACGACGCCGAACTTCAACAGGCTGAGAAGGCACCGCCTCGTACAAAACGTGGGACGCTCAGAAAACGTCTGGCCACTATCGTGCTAGACAAATATCTGAAAGAGGTGTACAGCACCGCGCCGACGGAGGGCACCGACAACCGCACCTCCGCAGACAACGAAGATCGACTTTTATCACTGGACGCAGCGGGAATCCAAACAAGAATTTTGAATACGAGGAGAAAGAGGCTCAATAAAATTTTCCACAAAGGGCGAACATTACGTAAACTGGTTCAGATGACGCATCTGGGCATTCTGTTCGATCCCGATATATGGTACGTCTTGCAATACGTGCACTATAGCGTTTACTGACTTTGACTGCGTCAATAGGAGCTTTGCGAAGGCGAGTAAAGGAGAGGTCGACAAGATTGCTGCCCGCTTCCAGGAAGATTCGCAAAAGATGAAGTTGCTGTCCATCCTCGATGAGCAAGTGAAGCTGTTGGCCGAGGAAGGACGACCGGATCTCTCTCGCTTCTTGGACTCACTTGCACTACATTCTATTATACTATCGGAAGAGGTCTCGAGTCTCCGAGCGGAATATGGTCTCGAAAGAGTAAGCTAGTATCTGATGTGCCGTTTGGATACATATACTCATGCAATGACAGGAACCCGTCCCACAAGGCTACTTGGATACGGCTTTGGATCGAGTCGCCAAAGGGATTGGCCACGCCCTTGGCAAGCATATGCTCGATGATATCGATTCGATTATAGTAAATGGTGAAGTCGAATTTTCATGTGGCGTGTTCGACAGGCTCCGTTCCAGAAAATGGCTCAATTGTTAGGATATTGCTGCCGCTCTAGAGATGACTAATCGGCCAGTGTCTGTGAGACTCGGTCTCAGCATCCCACTCCACAAGGAAGACGCAAACGGTGCGGTCACACCTATCTCGAACCCCCTCCGTCGCTGGAGAAAGAAGATCGACGATTCCAAGTGCGGAGATAAGAACGGTGGCGAAGGCCTACAGGTATATCTTTGCCCGCTGAATGTCAACACCGACCATTTTTCACTACTCGAGATCAATGAACAAACGAAGATGATATATCACTATGATTCGATGGCAAGCTATAAGACTATCCATCGCAAAACAAAATCGACCCTGGTAAGACGTGTCGTAGAGGTGAGTGAATTTGGACAGATCATTCGACGAGTACTAACCTGCTATAGGAGGAATTCAAGTACTTGAGTTTCGGATACACCGAGGCAGTAAGTATGCAGCCTGATAAATTGCCATGTGCTAATCTCGCGGCTAGCCTACTCCCCAGCAGAAAGACGGGTGGAGTTGTGGCCTGATGGCCATACGCAACGCTAAGCGGCGCATGATAGGACTCTCAGTTGGCACTTGGGATGATGAGGTGCATCCCGACCGAGTGATCAAGGAGGTGGTCGGGGATTGTCAGACTTTCCTTGAGGGCGACAATCTTCAGCCAAGTCCCCTTTCCAAGAAGCGTAAGAAAATAACTGATGGCCTTCAAAACCATGGTCTTGAGCCAAGTCGGAGTTCCAAAAGACTCAGGAGATAAGTGAGGGTTCTCAGATGGCCCCTCAAGACGCGGCTCTGCCAAACGGCGACAACTTAATCTTCATAGATATTTCTAAAGGGAATTTTATTTTCAAAATGACTTCGCTCCAAGCTCTTTCACTTGGTTTACAAATGGCCTTATCCCCAAGGACGTTGGATCACGTGCAAGATTTACCATTCATATTTACCAAGCAAATTGCTTCATGCAGAGCTTCACGGCACGCTCACGTATTTTTGCAGGCGCTTATTCCTACCAACTGCTTATTGTGGCGTACCGCCGTTTGTGGCCCCTGGGCAGAATCCCGCTTTGCTAAGACAATGCGCCTTGCTAGCCTGCCCCGCCATACGAATGCTAATTTTGGCAGCCTCCGAGGGGGACGGACAGTGGGGGGTCAGGGCTATGTAGGTGCCAGTAACTGCCTCGCGAAGGAGCATCCTAGTGGAACAGGGCTAATTCGGGCCTGAACGTAGTAGCCGTATATGCATGCAATGGTTATGCACCAGGCAGTGGCCGTGCACCAAACAGCGGTTGTACACCAGACAGGATCATCTGGTACGGCCTGTCAATAACCAACAACGCAGTGAAGAGGAGGCGACGGACATTGCAGTAAAAGCATGGACGAGTCTGCACACTTGGGACCGATTCCGTCACGGTCAAACCTATGTAGATGGATTGGCTACTCGCTTTCCCTTTTTTCTATCCCTGCGCTTCTGGCCCCTTGAGCATGCCAACTGTCAGGAAATATGCATTCAGCTTGGCTGGCTTTCTATCCCGCTTAGGGCTAAGTTCATTGTCTCAAAAGCACTATACAGTAAAGAAAACACATTCTCGGGTATTAATTTAAGCTGATCCGCCTCACCATCCTGGTTTGGCCTCTCACTTGATCCCTGCTCCTTAGTCTGGCTCCCAGGTCAGCACCTTGTCGCACGGTCCACTTTTGAATTCGGCCTTCAGGTTTGGACAACGTTCAACTTCTCTACAAACATTATTCATATTCTCTATAAACGGTATCCAAATTCTCTACAAACAATATTCAGCCTCATCTAGGAACAAGATCCGACTTCTGCTACTCGACGACTTGTGACCGGTCCTGTGAGTCTCGAGACGTCTTCTTACAGGTTCCTTGGCCGTGAGTTTCGGTTGAGTGCAGCCAGCGGGCGCGTTTGAGCTAGCTCACCTCCAGCTTTAACCCCTGCTTTTCTCTTGATTTTTGACACACTTTCTGCAGGCAGCAGACAAAGCATGAGCTCCAATGCTTCTAATAAGCGGAACCTATCTCAATTTTTGCTCGTCATTAAAGGGCTATTTTGTCTTAGGTTCCAGGTGCGGGGTCAAGGGTGGAGTAAAGTATAGGGTTAGTTTTTATTCTTTTTATTCTTGCTTTTTTATGCTTGTATTTTGTGAATTCGTTTTCTTAATTATAGTGTGGTAGTTGAAGCATTTATTATACCGATAACGAAGATTTAGCAGGTGGAGTGTTAGAAATCCATCAATCAAAGAATGCGCACTTCCTTTACTAGTCTAAGCTTAAGATTATCATTTTGGTATTGTGAATCTGCGGGGTTTTGACTGATGGCATTATTCTTATTAATTTAAGCGTGGAAGACCATTTTTAAAAGCGCCAAGATTGAAGCAATTTACATGCGCTCTGCTTATATCCGATTCCTCACTGCTATTATACCGGTTTGCCTTGCTGCGTCCTCTGCTCAATTAGGCCCCTTTATTTGCTAGCTTCAACTGATTCGTCAAACGTATATCCAAGCATCTTCTTTTCTTGCATGATAGGCTCTTGCCTTATCCTACTTGCACGGGTACACACATAACTTCCGGTTTTAATTACAGCCTGTCCAAGCGGGGGGAAGACGAGAAAGGGAGCAGAAAATAAAATAATAAAAGTATTAGGAGATCGCGGCACTCTCCTAGGGAGCAGTATACTGATCTATAGATCTGTTAAAATTACAGAAATATGCTTGTGAAGCATGCTTGCAAAGGAATTGGAAGTATCAATTCTGACCTGAGACGAATAAAAAAAAATTGCTCAAATCTCGTTGCAAACAAAAGATTTCCGGGGCGATTGTTGGCCTAAGCTAATGCGAGTGCCCGTCTCACGCGATCTTTTCAAGTTTTATATATATTGAATCGAATAAAAAACGTGGTCGTCGATCCGATTTCATTAAGTTAGGATAAAATAATACTTTCCTCTTCTCAAAAGCAAACAGAGAGTTTCTAGACATTACCACTTCCAATTTTATCAACATTATAACTCTCAACCAAAACATGGAGGAAAATCATCTTACCAATACATCTGGAGCTCTTGCTCGAGCTATTGGACAGTAAGTTATTGGTAACTCGTTTGATTATTATTTAGCTGGCCATTAGTTTAGACTCTCGCTGCTTCCACAGCCATCTATTTCGGTCAAAAAGCAAGAAACTTCAGCAGTTGCTGATACTTCGAATGAGACCAACATCATCTCAATTCCACCGAGCGGTCTAATCGACACATCTGCTGCTATATCAATTCTCATTGACACTTTAGTCGACTTGCCTACCAATCCGCCCTCCTTGTATGTCGACCTCGAAGGGATTTATCTCTCAAGATTGGGATCTATATCCATCCTCCAGCTATTTGTTGCACCAACAAATGAGACCTATCTTCTTGATGTGCATATACTTGGAGATAAAGTGTTTTCTACTCCTGGAACCAACGGTTCTACTTTCAAAACGATCCTCGAATCGGCATCGATCCCGAAAGTTTTCTTCGACGTCCGCAACGATTCTGACGCGTTGTTCAGTCATTTCAACATCAAATTGGCTGGTGTCGTTGATCTCCAACTCATGGAATTAGCAACACGAACCTCCCGGAAGAAATTTGTGAATGGTCTGTCGAAATGCATTGAGAGAGACTTGCTGTCAACCTATAGTGAGAAGCAGGGGATGAAGAACACAAAGGAAGCGGGGTTGAAGTTGTTCGCCCCAGAGCGCGGGGGAAGCTACGACGTGTTCAATGTTCGCCCTTTGCCCAACGAGATTAGGTTGTATTGTCTATAGGACGTACATTATATGCCGAGATTGTGGTTGCATTATAACGCTCGACTGGGCCGGGCTTGGGGAAACAGAGTACAAGAGGCTACAAAAGATAGAGTGGCTCTTTCGCAATCTAAATCCTTTAACGGAAAAGGTCAGCATATGGCTTTGGCACCGACTGGCTGGTTTTGAGAGCGGAACGGAGGAAATCCATCTATTGTTTCGATGTAGGACGTTTTCAAAAGAATTGTTCGGTGACAGAGAGGGTTTTGAGGTATTTTGCAAAATTTGCATATTATATTTTGGGTTTTTGTAATAAGCATCTTATAACAGAAACATTCTTGCGCCTCGATATGACTATACTAAAATTAAGATTCACACCACTTGTAACGCCCCGCGAACCACAATATCTTCCTGCATATGAATTGACTCTATTAGCATCTTGAATTGAGATACCTGCTCCAACGTCAGGAAATGCTAGACCTGACTATTGTATACCATTCCTCCCATGCTCAGTCTGGGCTAATCCCGGATAACCAAGGTCATATGTTGAGAGTATGCACCCTATAGAGGAGTTGGAAGTGGCTTGCTTGGCGCGGGTGTATTCATTCCACTATCTTGTGAGCGATGCCGAACTGAAACGAAATTTACAAACAAGATATCGACTGGCGCTCGCATTTTGGGATATTCGAAAGGGGTAAGCCAAGGAGCGAAAAGAGCCAAGGGATTTGTGGGGCTTTACGGCTCGAAATAGATTTCTCGCCCACGCTTAGTTCCGGCTTCCTTCGGAGTTGGAGCGTTACTGTAACGACATTTCGCGTTACAGTAACGCGTGCCGCAGAACGACCTCGCATGGAGCGGCATTCTGATATCACCTGGCCAGTCGTTGGCAAATTAAGCCACGATCACCGCGAGCACGGAATAAATCTCGAGAGCGAAGTGCGGAATATATTATCATTTGCCGCAGTACAAGAATCTGGTAACGCATCTCGGACTGGCAAGAGCATTCCGTACGATGTCGCATATCAGCTTTTACAGTCGATGCTTGTATATTTTGACGTGGACTTGAATACAGCCGTCGGTCATTATCACAGCGAATTGCCAGACTTAACGAATACCTTGCGTACTACAAGAACGCGTGATGGCCCGAATTCTCAATTACGCGTCCTCGACGACCTGAATCTAGATGCGAACGGGCACCATGAGCGGACGGCTGGCACGCTCAATACGATAAAAGAAGCCACAGGAGAGAAGAAACAGAAGGATACAGCTGGAAGGGTCCGCCGTCTCCGTGAGAGGGTTAAACAACGGAAACTACGCAAGTCTGTCTCTGTCTCTGTCTCCGCGGCTACGACGACGTATTAATCTAAGATAACAGTTTGCCAGACTCGCTGTTCGAAATCACGAATAGTTGCAATGGGGCCAAAGCTTTATTAGACGCCCTCCCAATCATCGACATCAATTCTCCCGATATGCAGCTAGCAGACCTTGGATGGGCGTCTGAGTTGCCACGCATCCTTCCCGTCGAGAGCTGTGTTAGTGGGCACATCCCAACGCATAAAGAACTTTACGATATCATCGACAAGCTCAAACCAAAAAACAGAGCCGGCTTTAGGCATGTGCTTGCGGACTCTCTCCAAGGGGAATCAGCCTCTTCAGCCATGAATATCCCAGTGCCTAGCAGCCATATGAGAATACACCTTCCGAACACTCTACCTCACGAAATTGTGAACCGAGCAGACCTCGAATACATCACTATGAACATCGCCAACAATAATGCCTATGTCAATTGGCACGTCGATATGGGGATGGCGGGCCTATCCGCAACTGCTGGAACCTGCGAGAAGACCTGGCTCTTCGCAGAATTAACCCAGTATAACTTTGAGCAATTTATGGAATGGCAACAACCTGCTACGCGCCCCTTTGACGGACTCCTTTTGGCACTAGAGAAGATCTTTGTGCTCCGCCAGGCATCAACTGGAATTGTTTGGGTCCCTCCGGGTGCTATACACGCGATATTCACTACCAGCCCTGGGTTCCTTTATGGGAATAATTTCCAGATCCGGCCAAGTATTGGTATGATGAGCATGGGTTTCATAACTGTCTTAAACGATGAACAGATCACAGATCAGGCGAGGGTAGCCGACAAATATATCGAGCATGTCCTAGATATTACTTGCAACAGTAATCTAGAGCTGCAGATGCTTGCATTATCTTGGTTTTGTGATGAAAGGATTCGCATAATTGCGTGCAAGAAAAAGTGGTTGAAGAAATTCGCCCCGCTCATGGATGCATGGGTAGGATGTTTTGTTTTATGGGGACGAATGAATGGGCCATACAACTGTGCATTTATCTTTCATCACGCAGGAATGGCCAAGAAAGACGGACAGGAACTGCAATTGCTAACCTAGATTGGAGTAGACTATCACGACATGGATACTTGTGAATAGTTTCGTGTCGAGATATATATTAAAACTCGAACACTGAAGCCACCAGGGCCAAAACCCCGAACAAAAGCCCAGCTGAGCTACAAAAGCAAAAACGACGGAGTCCGATACCCGGCAGGATTTCTGCACCAGGACGAAAAAGAAAAAGTGGTCGCCGAATCCTGATGCAAGTAAGTTTGCTTTTGTTGGCTCGCGGAGAAGAGTGAATCTCATGAATTTAACATCTGTTCCCAGAGTTTCTATCTCTTGTTTCATCGGGGTAAATTAGACCAACCTAGTAGCTCATAAAACCTTGAGGCGAGCAGTATCAGCTACGAATTGAGGCAGCTCTTGCAAGAGCATCCAGAGGCACAAGACGGAGTTTTCAATTCACATTGAGCGTTGAACTCTTCACTATTCAATTACGCCGCCAACGCACGGACACCTGCTGAAGACCCCACTACCACGATATCCTTGTGTAACCACGTGAGCTAATCAAAGCAATTGCTACATTTCGATCTAAGCATCAAGCTGTCCCTATTGCAACCTCACATTCTTTCTATTCGACCTTGCAATCAGTTGTAGCGGTCCCCCCAAGTACCTACAAGATGGCGTCGAGCGGAGCAGCTTTGAGTCAACTAAGCCCACCTCAAGCTGCGTCGAGGATCCAGCAAACAACGAGTAAGATCTGATCAAGCCTCATAAGTTCTTGCTCCTAATTTGAAATGCCAGACACAGGCTGTCCACATGAGCTAGCTGCATCCACTGCCCGAGGGGCTCACCTTGCAGGGCTCACCCATCGTCAGGCTACTCCTCATTGGCAGAGTGTTAATGACGCGAAGAGACGTCGCCCTGAAAGCAATGCCTCGACCGAGCATACCATGGAAGCAGATCTTGATCCAACTTGATGCAATACCAACGTGCGGTCGCGCATTAGTGCAAAGCAAGCGGGCAAGCAACCAGTGCGAGATGCTGAGCCAGGAGTCAAGTTAGAATATATACTGGACGCCAACTTTGATGGTGTGGAAATTCCGCAGGCAGAAATTGAATGGGTCAACAACATTGAGGCTACCCAGTACAAGTAAGTGAGCAGTGATACCATAAGACTTTAGCTAACCAAAATACTATAGGTTGCGCAAGAATGTCTTCCAAATGAAAACCTTAGAGCACCTCAATGACTTCGGCGATATGTGCGAGCTCTTCCAGCACCCAGCCACCTATAATGGTACGAATTTCCATGTAAAATGGAGCGGTTTTTCGACCAGACGCACGCAAAATGGCTTCCCTGACCCAGGCGCAGAGCTCCACCTACATCAAGCCGTCGGGCTCGTGTCCATCATCAAGATCCTCCGCAGTGCCACACATGGTGCTATCTTGGGTGATATCATGGGAATGGGAAAGACCTGTCAGAGCCTCGCCCTTGTACGTCTGATTCGAGACGTCTTCGTTCGCGAACTTGAAGTCAAACGGAGCCGCGACAGAAACGACCAATCTCACCTCCCCAATCTCGCCAATACCACCAATGTCATTGACGTCGACGCCGAATGCCCATCCAATGGTAGTGCAATCGGTACGCTGTCCTGCATATGCAAAGGCCGTGGAATTCAGGCAGACGTAGCCAAGTTGAAGGAGTTCGGGTACGGTGTGACCATCATCCTACTCAAACAAGGCTTATTCTGGGAATGGGTCAAGGAATGGATACGGCTTTTCGGCAGGAACAGGGGCGACATAAAGCTTGTCGTGGCCCATAAGAGCGCGTCGAAATACAGGGACTTTCGCCTGACTCCGGAGATCATCAAGGCGGCCTCAAGCCAAGAGCGGATAGACTTCGAGACCAATGGAGAGTTGAGAGGAGCAAGTGAAGTGACCGGACGGATCAGCAACCAGAATATCATCGTGCTCAGCACTCCTGAATCGATTGAAACTTGCTTCATCAAGCCCATGCGGTTCGGCCCTGGCGGTGGGCGTGGCGAGGATCCTCAACGAATCGGCGTCCAAATATTCATGGGTGTAGTGGATGAATTCGCCATATGGCCCCATGCGACATGGACCAACCTGGGTGACAAATCCAAGATGCCAGGTTATCCATACATCGTTGCTCTGTCGGCGCATCCCATCGAGCGCGGTCCTGGTGACCTTGCTGGCTTTTGCAGCGCGTTGGAGAAGAGGCGACCAGCCAGGAAAGTGGTCAGTATGTCCATTTTGAAAGTCCCTTTCACGCACGCTAAGATCATCGAATTCGGTAAAGTGTGGGCGAAGCTTGTGGCCAAGAAGGCAGTCGACGATAAGGATATCGAGCAGGTCGTCGATTCTGTGGCTGGATGGATGCGAATACTGATGGTTCGACGGGGCCCGAACTCTAATTTTGGAGGCGGCCCATGTATAACGATGCCAAAGCCCAATATCGTTCAGGAATTTGTTCACAATAAGCCCAGATGGCAGAAACAACTTAATGAAAGAGCGATGAAAGACGACGCTGCTATTATCAAGGCCAATGAAGATCGAGAGGCGCGAGCAAAAGCTGCCGGATGCGAATATGAGCCGTTGAAGAAAGCCGGGTTGATGAAGCGGCATCAGTCGAGAGTCTGCGTGAGCTTTCCGCATTTGATCCGTCAATCGAAGCGCAACGAGGCAAAGCCTGGCCTCCAACCTCTGGCCTTCACCATGGCTGAGATGAGGGCGAACGGCTGGAAGACTGGTGATGAGGAAGACTGTTATTTGATCGAAAGCCATACCGAAATCGTCAAGTCAAGCATGAAATTAGCGCGTATCAGAGAGATCTGGGAAGGAGCAAACGGCAAGGGTGGAATCAAGAACGCGGTCGACCATCGAGGCTACCTATCAAGAACCATCCTTACCTCATTCTCGGCTGTAGGAACAATGGCGCTTCACAACGTAAGTAACATCATGATAGTCAATTGGTCAGAAACTAATATGATCTGTTATATAGTTCGATTTGGCTGATATATCGAGCTCGAACAGAACTTTTAATTTGGTGTTGATATATTAGGCCCACGTAAGTATTAATACAACACAAGAGGATAGATATAATACTTTAACGACCTCGGCGGTATCATTAGCGTCAATACGCTTACCATTAGCACGACAAAAAAGCATCTTGAAATCCCGCCAATATTAATTGACAGATTTCCTCTTTCCCTTTTTTCGCCTCTTCGCCAGATACGTTTTGCAGATCCAGTAAAGGAAATATATTATCGTCCTTTTATTACAATTCTGTGCCTGGATTGCTATTCGCTAATCTCCCTATTTGAGCTCGTTGTAGAACTTGTTTTTTATTAGCTCTATTGAATCGCTTTACTTTGGACAAGATTGTATCTAATAAATTTGCGCTTGATATAATATATATTAGCCTTAGTATTATCAGAATCTAGCAGTAAAATAAATTGCTACTTATTCAAATTGGTTTGCATTTGTCGATAATCTTTGCAAATAAGTTTGGATTTCTCTTTCTCTTTACGGACACGATTGCCTTCGATGCGCCGTTTGACGACGTTTATAAAGGCGTTAAAAGCATCCATTAGTGGGAGCTCGATTATAAGAGCCATCGTCACGGCCGATGGATAGAAAGGAGGGGGAAAATGTCGTAGGTTATATTCGAGGAAAAGAAGCGGGGGAAAGTAGACTCGAGAGGTTGTAGAAATGAGGGATTACTAGTCGAGATTAGTAAATAAAAAGATAAAATGATAAGAAGGGGAATTGTAAAACATACAAAAGGATATCTGTTGGTTCAGAATGTTTGACGCTAAATTTGTCTGACGCTGAATTGGTCGAGAGGAGGTGGTCGAGGGGAAG
The DNA here is from genome assembly GCA_007825345.1 of Lachnellula suecica. Taxonomy (NCBI): domain Eukaryota; kingdom Fungi; phylum Ascomycota; class Leotiomycetes; order Helotiales; family Lachnaceae; genus Lachnellula; species Lachnellula suecica. The sequence goes on from QGMK01000622.1 coordinate 19,707, forward strand.
AGGTGGTCGAGAGGAAAAGGTGGTGGTTAAGAAGAATAAATAGTAGAAGAGGTGGCGAGAGCCTAGTACTTATAAAACTAGGAGGGTTATCGCGATAGACGGAGAGAAAGCATTATAACTGCTAAAAAGAGAGGGAGCAGGATTGAGCTCTGGGATGACCTGGTGGGTCATCCACTAACTTTAAAAACTGCAAGCGCTTTTGCATTTTAAGGGGCGGGGCATTATAATATAGGGTGCTGGCTGCCTTGCGAGAGTCAAGCATCAAAGCATGCGGTCGAGGGTGCGTAAAACAGCGATAAAACCACCCGAATTCGGCACTTAAAACCGCATTACTTGGTTTTATTATATTATAATTATTTAAATTTTTTATTTATTTAATAGAATATTTTTAAATAT
>QGMK01000623.1:0-20097 GCA_007825345.1 Lachnellula suecica
GCTGGGCTTTGAGTGGTGTTTCTAGAGGTGAATGGGGTGGTGAGGACAGTGGTGAGGACAGTGGTGAGGACAGTGGTGAGGACATGTGGAAAGCGAAGTTCTGAAGTTGAAAATTGGTCTGGATGCTCGTGATGACCCGTGAGATGGTTCGTAGCATAGATAAGACTCTGCAATGCTCCCTCGTGAATATGCTTGGATGGGCCTCAAAGGAAGGAAGTCACAATGAACGCGACTGGCGCGGTATCACGTGTAGATTAGGATTAGGCTAGTGCGGATAAGAACGCTGTCATTGTCCTCGAGCAGCCTGGACTTCTCTTATTCACAACCACATGGACACTCCATAATGCTCATCTACCTCCTTGCGAACAAGTGACTTCGATATGCGTCGCCTTGAATATTTTAGACCGGCCAAATTCTCATTTGCCGGCGCCCAACAACCATCCCTTCGATAGATAGCGCATACCAACCCCTCATGACAAAGTCTCGAGATGCAGTGCGACATCTGTTTTCGAACCGGCGGGAATAAGTTGCCGTTCTTATGTCCTACAGATGCCCGCAACCAGCTATACGAACCTCGAGTACTACACGCTCAGACACTTCTTGAGAAAGATGCCCTGGATCAGAAGATAACATCCCTCCTTACATCGAAACCCGGAGACGACAATAAAACTTCTGAAGCATCTACAAGTCGCCAGAGAGTTGATGATATATATGCCGAGAAAGACCAAGTTGTGGACCGGACACAGCAGATCATCGCTCACGCTGATGAACTCCGGAGGAAGGTAGAACAAGCAAACGATGCGATCGCCAAAAAGAAGAGCACCCTTGCTCGCAGAAAGTCGGAACTGGCTTCGGCATCAAATGGAATGGAGGCTCGGAGAGGGAGACAACTTGAAGAGGTGGAAAGGGCTACGACCATGACCAAGTACAAAAGGAAGATCGGCCATGCTACGCTTACCTCTTCAAGGACACTTCTCTGCGGCGAGGCTGCGAAGCTTTACGGGCTGCGAAGGAACAGAAAGAACGGTGGATTAGAAAGCTATGTCATTGGCCGCGTAGGAATCGTCGATTTAAGGGCGATGAATAGTAGGTATATCCCTATTAATGTAAGTGTTTCACTGGCTGACTCGTTTTCAAAGCTGCAAGTCCCGCCCAGATCTCAACAGCTTTATCACATATCGTGCATCTTCTGATGCTGACCATGCATTACTTGGCTATACGGCTTCCTGCAGAGATAACCCTGCCCCATAGGGATTATCCTCTGCCAACTATATTTCCTGTGACCTCTTCTCACCTATGCAAAGACGTGCCATTCCCCGGCAATACTCCAGGGCATTCTTCCAATACCAGTCCTACGGCCTCGCGACATGCAGAGCAGGCGAACTTGCCCCGGCCTCGACCTTTATTTGTCAAGAAACCTCTCCCTATCCTTGCTACTGAAGATCCAGCGGCTTATGCTCTGTTTATCGAAGGTGTAACGCTTCTAGCGTACGATATCGCCTGGGTCTGTAGGAGTCAGGGTATTCCAGTCGGTGAAGATAGCAACTTCGACGACATATGCAATATAGGAAAGAACCTGTACAATTTGCTTATAGGCTCTCGACAACGTCCCGCGCCGCCTAGTCGTGTACCATCTACGCAATCTACGCCTTCAAAAGGTGGAAACCGAGACAGCGAGGCTGAGGAGAAGAAGTCAAATCCTGATTCTTTGATGGGAAAATATTCCCACGGAACAGCTCAATACTTTTTGGGAAGTGCGGAAGGCACAGAGTTCATTCGGAGTTGGAAACTATTGAGCCCTATGAAGCTTGCCGACAAACTGAAGGCGAAACTCCTGAGCGAAGTAGCTAATGCTGAATGGGAAGTGCTAGATGAGGACGCTTGGGCTGTAGAAGATGAAATGGGCGACGATGGAGTCGTCGTCGGAGCTAGGAAAGAGGGAGACAGAGGGATAGGTTTGGGGATGCAGAGTTTCATGAGTATGAAGACTGTAATGGATGCTGTGGAAATGGTAGGCGGTGGCGATGGGGAAAGAAAGCCTGGTACCAGTGGGTGGACCAAGCTGAAGCCCAGGTAAACAAGGCATGGCGTTTTCTTGTTTTTCGTATTCTCTAGATTTCGTTGGAGTTAGGGGTTTTCGGGGTGTCTAGATAAAGGGTCGGGCATATTAGGGATAATACAAGAATCTCCTGGAGGGCCTCCAGTGAAATCCTGGGGTGTTTTTAGATAGAGGCCTTCTTCAGGTCGTTGTTATCGTAATGTTTGAGCATCTTACTAGTAAAAGAGCCTACCGCGTGTTACCAAGTTCACAGAAGTCCATAGTGGGATATGAATGGACGGCCAGCAGACTCCAGCGCATAAGTCATATCCCAACCGCGGAGCTGGCAAACAAAGAGTCTTTGATAGGTCGTTGCTACATTCACGAAAGCCATCAAAGAAACATTCATGTTATGCGCCTAGATCGTTAGAGCAAACATTCAGTAGCCAATTATTGAGCATTCCTCCACGCCAGCCCAATGAACACGACAATGCGATTTGTCTCAGTCTCCACAAACGCTCAGCCTGAGCGCCCCATTCCGGGCCAGTAATTCAACAATGACTTTTTGCTGGCAATACACGTAGGAATGGTACATCCCAGTAATAGATGCAGGCATGTATTTTTTGCCTCTTGGTAAAACAAGTTTTGAGTTCCTGAGGCCCTGGAGGAGGCCTTACCGCCGAAAACGAGCCTGGCCAGGATCTGGGTCTCCCAGGACTGTGGGATGCTTGTCGCGATCAAAGAGGCCCAAAGAGCGCTGATCGGGGTAGGAACTTGGAACGCAAGAATCTTGAAACTTGAAAAAAAGGAAATCTCACATGAGGAGGCTTTTTTTTCCCGACTCATCGAGCGTTCGCTGTGGGACCACGAATCCGTGATTCTGCAGGTACGGCCACGGGCGCTGCAGGTACGGGTCGGAGTCTATCACACAGTAATCCACAGGATGCCCGACATCTGTTCAAAGGCCGATTGGAAGGCCGGGTTTGAACGGAGTCATGTATCGCAGTAGCGGAAAATGCGAAGAAGGAATCACAACCCCGACTTTTTGCTGGCGCATTCGAATTGGAGGGCTGATAATTGATCGTTTGAGCCAGTCAGTTTGACGAATCCATTCTTTTGGGACGTCGAATCGCGGGAGGATGAATAAACTTCGAACGGGCTCTCCTGACAAACTTTATTTTTGAGCCTTTTGATCCTAGCGGCAACTAAATTCAAGGCTCCCCGCTGGGCCGCCATGGACCTTGGAGACCGAGGGGCAAAATGGAGCAGAATTCTCGGAGCAATGCAACATAAAAACTCTGCACAAAATTCAACTCAATTTATCCACACTGTCGTCATGGGGAAGTAAATGGCTGTTGAAAATGAAGCCGAATGATTTAAGAAGCAGCGGCAGTCAGCACATTGCTGACTCTTCTGCGGCTATCAGTTCTAGACTTTTCGATGAACATGAGCATCTCGATAATGATTATTTTAGTGGTAAAATCGTGAAATTGTTTCCCAGATAAGAAGCTGGGAACAAATCTCCAAATGCGCTTGGAAACTTTGGACTGTTCCTACAGGTCACTGCCGTGAATAACAGCGGAGATCACAAAGCTTGGCCCTCTTTGGTCTCCGATGTCACTCCCCAGTGAGACTGTATTCCGGATCTAATGTATACCAGAAGTGTACGAGATTAGGCAATCTGAGTGGCCAGAGACAGGACCTGGCAATTTTAGGTGATTATCTGTATCCAGAAACTGCCGACGGCTGCGGTTGCGCGACAGCACAATAATCCGATCTCCCGGCCACCCTGAGGATAACTCTTGGGACCTAACTCTTCGCCATTCTCACACCATCAACGGCATGGACTGCGGCAATTCCTCGTGAGGTCTTCTCATCCGCGGGGATGAAACAAGATGGGGTCAGCTCAATGGCCTGGCGTCCGAGAGACTTTGATGTGTTCCTCCGACGACCTCCCTCTTGCGCTGCCCTGGCTTTTGTTGCCAGCGCAATTCCTTGAAGAAGGGGGGCGTTGACCGAGCGTGCCAAAGTTGTTTTGCGGGTGTGCCTCTACCCCTGGTCGTAGCGTGCCAGCGGGCCAGGGGATGCGACCACTAAGCATGCTCGAGCGCATTTCTGGGCTGGACGGCGCCCCAGACCCTCGCCAGGTACGCGTTTCTAAGTGGGCCGCAGACTCTCTAAAGTGTAATTAGCTGGTTCATCTCAATTTTACCCCTGGCTGTCCGATATCCCCCAATTTAAGCCACCCATGCTGGTCCACAGCACCCACACCACATTCCCTACTTCAACGCTCGCTCCGCCCTTTCGCTCGTTTCCTGCTTCTTCATCGTAATCCAAAAGGACATGGTCGCCGTGGTCATTCTTTCAGTTCGATACACTCATTCATAACAATTGAGCAATACACCGCTCCCACACTCCTTTATTCACGGCCTCCTTTGACGATTCACAAACCCCTACTTAGCAAATCTTACCCCATTTAAATCGCGCAACAAAGACAGTAGTGTAACATCGACAATATTTCAAACCCATTTCGAAAATGCGTTACTCAACAACATCTGGTATGATACTGGCCGCCATGAGTATTGGCGAAGCCGTGGCTGGACCAACGCATGCTCACCTCCACCGACGTGCTCATGAGAAAAAAGAGTAAGAAAAGTCCTGCTTAGAAGCCAGGTTCAGTCACTAACAAGTATCTGCTTCAGTGTCGACTACAGCAACTTGAACTGGGACGCTATGGGCATTGACTGGTCATCCGCTTGGGCTGCTGGCCAGAAGACTGCTGCTCCTGCCGCGACGGCCGTCGCCTCTGTCGTTTCTGCCGCTTCCCCGGTTGTCGCTGCTCAGCTCAAGGCTTCGACCACTGCCGCCGCTGCTACACCATCCAAGTCAGCTTCAGCATCCGCATCAGCTGCCGCAACCTCCAGCAGCTCCGTTGAATCCAGTGTCGAAAATCTCTTGGGCAGCCTTTCTGGCTTGTCTAACAAGTTGACATCATTCGGTGCCGTCACTCAAGGATGGGGTGAAGTTGTCGGAAAGGTTGGGAACATCGGAAGCCCACAAGGGTCAAACATCATCAAAGTAGCCAACCGAGAGGGCTATGACTTTACCAACGAGTTCATCAACACCTCCGGCGAATCGATGACCATCAACTGCTGGAACAAAGCCGCTTACTGGGAGGGTCAACCTGATACTCTCAATGCGAACCTTGGTGCCTCAATTGCTCCCAAGCAAACGGCACTGACTTTCTCTCTTGCCCCTGGTGCGTCCCAAGTCATCGCTTTCGATAACGACTCCCAAGGAGGATGCGCTCAGGCGACCACTTCCACGGTTTTCTCCGGTGGATTTGACACTACTTGGTTGGAATTCAACTTCGCCAACACTGGATCTGGATATGATGTATCCGCCATTCAGAACACCAACAACAACAACTATGAGATGACCATCACCGCCACCGAAACCCCCTGCATTAGCGACAGGACCCAGAACATGTGGTTGACTGACTCTACACCCGTTGGAACCAGCGACGGCAGCTGCTACGTCCCTGGAACGACTGCAACTCTGACCACCAAAATGGGAGGCGTTGTTTAAATGAACAACAAAGTGTTGGAAATTCAAGTGTGAATAATTGCTTAGTATATAGTGTAATTTTCAATGTCTTCTTAACGTATTTGCAAAATCTTGCGTACGGCCTTGCCGTTGGAGCACAAGTGATTGGGGCGCTTTTCATTGGGGGTGGCAGCAGGGTATCTGAAAAAGATGTTCTTCCACAGGCGTTGCTGGTTCTTCATTGCCCTCGGATAGGTGGCATTCTTCATTAACGACTTCGTAAATATTTTCTGTTCCATAGCCATACCCATAACAATGTTTATTTTTAACTAGAGTTTTATGTCGTTGTGCCCTTGTGATGCTTGTAGAAGTTCGCGCTCACTTGAGCTCGTGAAGGCTGAGTAGGAAATTGCGCTCGATCGCTGATGGTTGTTTTCCTGCTTATGTGTAAGAGTTGTGGCTGTGCTTCAGTTTTTTTCTGGTCTGTGGTCAGAAGGTCGTGGTCGAGTCCTGTCCTTGCAGTCTTCGTGGTGGTTGTTTTGTCCTGGGCTTGGTTGGCACTTGGGCCTGCACTTGCCGCAATGTGAATGAGAATCCCAATTCACACCACAATTCACCAGAAAAGTCAGATCGCGACGCTAACCTGTCACGGTCAACAATACCAGCCTGCAATACCTGCATGAAGCTCCCGCGAGGCAGCGACGACTATTGACAACAAACTTCTTTGCTGCTCGCGCATCACAAAACTGTCACCACCTCCACTCATTCTATTCATTCCTTCATACCTCTGACTCCTGCATTTCTTTCACAAAGGAACAAAGTCTCAACACGCTCTTTACAATCCCAGCATCCTTTCCATTCGCACGCAAAAATACGCGCAAAACCTCTATGCAATTCGTCTCGCCTCCCTGCAAGAAAAGCCATCGAGGATCCGTACAGAACAAACGCGCAGGATACTTCCAATAACACGCATCGCTATCGAACCCACCTAAGCACACATTGCATTCGTTATGAAGGTCACTTTCGCTGGCACTGGCTCTGCCATCCTAATTGCACTTGCTGGGGTCAACGGGGATTTGTGGTATGAAGCCTGTTCTCCCTTCGACTTGGCTCTTCGCCATTCCTCCGCTGTATACACTTGTATAGGCATTGCGGAACAGCTTTCTGCTCCCGGACTTGCCCAAATAAATCAGTATGCTGACTTTCCAAATTTCTAGTACTCGAAGCCGGCAGGAAGTCGACGGCAACTGGTACTGCCAGTCCGTGCAAGCAATCCGTTACAGCAATGTTGGCTCGCCAGGTTCATACAATCAAATCACCGATATGGCTCCAGATGGAACCTGCTCGTCCTCCCCGAAGCATTTCAGTGGTCCTCTTGCGCCCCTCGACGAAGAAGTAAGTCCGGATATACGTAAACACAAGACCGTTCGGGAAGACTGACCATGTCCTCTAGGTGTCCCTTCACTTTCGTGGCCCCCTTAATTTGAAGCAGCTCGCTGCCTACTCTCCTTCGAATAAATCAGAGCGGAAGCGCCATCTCTCTAGATTTCAGAGGCGAGGCCATGCGCACCAGCGTATGCATAACCACAACCATCTGGTCAAAAAGGAGGAAGTATACCAGGAAGAAAAACGCCAAGTTGTAAGTGTCTTGGAGAATTAGTCTTTCCGTTCCCATCTGGCAGACCATGCTTTAATTAGTTGAAAGATGGGCATTTTGCTAGCGAAGCCCAGTAGCTAGTTCCCGAGCAAACAATTGCTGACCCTTCCGCATAGATTTCGGCCACGATCGATGGTCAAGTAGTCAGTTGGGACAATAACTGGTTCGGCGAGAAAACTCCAAGCACCCCTGGTGTATCGCCGCCCGCTGTCTGGGTCACCGCGACAATTGATGGTCAGGTGGTTTCGTGGGTCAATAACTGGTTTGGAGATTCTTCCACTACCGCCAACCCAGTGCCCACTGCACCCGTTTCCTACCCTGTAACCACTGCACCCTTTTCCAACCCTATAACCACTATTTCCAGCGCATTTGCTTCCAGTATGCTGCCTCTACAAGTCCTAACTCTCAAATGGGTACTGACCCGTCCTAGTTCCCACGCCAACAGTAAGCACTGCTGCTGTTCAGACTCAACCTATCCATGCCGCTTCATCTGCCAAGTCTTCCACCGGAACGTCGAAACCAGATGATCGCAGCACATTTGAACGAATTGGGTATTATGATTCTGAAACCCAGCATGTTGATAATTTGGTCTTCTTGGGAAATCATGGTGGCCAAGGATCCGGTGTTTATGACTCGTGAGTTTGAAATATATCAAACAAGCTGTGAAGTCATTCCTAACTTGTACAGCAACTTCGGTGCCTCCTTGTCATATATAAATTGCGAGGGTAATGGTGGCGCGGCTGCTCCCCAGGTTCTTGCTAACAAAGCTATCCCATCCGATTCTGAGGTCGTCGTCATGCTTGGTGAAGAATGCACAAATGGTAGTTGTGGATTCGTGCGGCCAGGAGCTATCGCGCATCGTATGTAGACTCCATTCGTTCGTGAGGCGCGAGTACTAATTTGGGTAGATGGATTTGATGGCGCTGACAAGATTTTCTTGATCGAGTTCTCCATGCCTATGGATGACAGTTCCGGATTCAACGCCGATATGCCTGCAATTGTAAGGATAATTTCTGATAGATATCACCTCGTCAAACATTCTGGAAAACTTCCTCCTCTTTACTTCAATTCGGCTAACTTACTTACCCAGTGGATGCTTAACGCACAAATTCCACGAACCCTCCAGTATGGTAACTCCGAATGTTCTTGTTGGGAAACCGGTTGCGGCGAATTTGACATCGCAGAGGCTCTGAATTCCGGTTCAACCTTTTTGAAGTCAACTATCCACACCAATAAACCTGGCGGTGATTCTGATTACTTCAAGCGACCGACGTCTGGAACCATGAAACTTGCCGTGCTCTTTAACTCCACCACTTCGTCAATCCACCTGCAAGTTCTGCCTGACAGCACCGAGTTTTCGAAGCAACTCAGCGCAGATGAAATCGACGGGTTTTGCAGCGGGACACCCGAAAAACTTGTTTCTCATTTCGCTGTAACTTGAAAAGGTTCTGGAAGAACAGCACGCCTTGGATGCCCCGGAACCTTTGTGTCTTCGGCCCATCTGGATAGAAAAGAATCGAGTTATTGCGGATACGAAATTTGACCACTCAGGCTTTTGTTTCACGGGTCTGTCGATATTTGAAGTACCCGTATATCGTAAGCTATGCATCGATGCCAGAAGCTGGCCTTCGGGTTCGACGTGTTTGGTTAGGAAAATAAATTCGCTCTTGTCCAACACAATGGTCCTGAAACAAGTGATTCCGATATGAGCGTTAGATTTTCGTCTCTTTATAATTCTTCAGTCGCTAGATCCATCTTGCAATTCCGTACTCAGCTCCCCTCTGCAGAGGTGTAATCTCACTCTCTACTCCAAAACCAGCTTGTTTGATTTTCCCTGGCTAGTCTCGTCCGACGAACTCTCCAAATCGGATTTTCAAATCTTTGAGTTCCTGTGTTGCACTTTCACTTCCCCCCAAGCAGCCGCCAGCTGCGGCCCTGTCAAGAACAGCGCTGCCAGTTGACGTGGTAATTATCTGCATGAAGCCGCCGTCTATTGCAGATACCCCATTCCTAAACAGGGCGAGTGTCCCCAAAAGCATGAAAGGCAGACCCACGGCCAAACTGATAAAGTAGGGCAAAATAAGATTGAGAGGCTGCGAGAAGCTATAGATGTTGATTGTTGTCGATTGTGTGGCATTGGCGTTTGTTTTCCAGTTCCCATAGGCTGTCATTACGGAAGTTGTTATATTGAACAAGTAGTCGTTCAAAACGTCCTGCGTAATATTGAAAGATAGGTGTCCTGTTTCAAACGCGGAGTAGTGGTCAAAAGCTGCATTGAAGCGAGTGCTGTCAATGATAGTTCCATCCTGGGCTGCAAGAGATTAGCATAAAGTTTTCCCCGAGAAGTTGGAGATTGGGATACTTACCTCCCGTTGCACGGAGCTTCCGCTGCTTAATGAATTGACCGCTTCGACCCAAGCCAATTGGTACGAGGGCTCTTCAAAACCAGGGCCCACTATTGAGAGATTTCTACCATTGGCTAAGTAGGCTACAAACTCGCCTTCTAGCCAGGACATCATTGCCGTGAAGATCGCCATCATGTTGTTGTCCCTGTAGTATGCCAAGGCATGCGAGCTCCAGTTTGCAGGTGTTGTTCCCAGACCGTTTACATCAGTAAACCCAGGGATCGGGACTATGCTGTCGTGGGTCAACTGATTCAAATTGATTAGTCTGTCAATAACTTCCGCGGTCACAGTTCTGTTGTAAATATTATTCTTATAGGTGTGATTGACGGTGTACTTGGCACGCCCAGGTAGACAAAGTGTATTGTCTAGCTGCACGATGGCTGATGTGTTGCCTTTTCCATCGAGATCAGTGCCGTTTGCCACGAGTGGAGTGAGAGTCGTGCTATTAAAGTTGGCATTCGAGTACGTTCCATTATAAGTGTTGTGGGATGAAATAATGTTTCCAGCCTGTGATATCCACTGCCCCGAGTAGATTGTAAAGTTCTGCGACGCATCGTCGTATAGATTGGTGGTTTGAGTGTTGTTGCATTCGATCCAAGGGCCTTCGAACCCCGTTGTATAGGAGCAGTTGGCTCCACATGGTGATGGGAAAGCCAGCGCGTTTCCTCCAATGAGTACTTGACGTGCCAATCTAGTCAGCAAGTTATTGTCTTTTCCCTGATCTGATGTCCTAGTTTCAATTTAGATTGGCTCATGCTTCATAACGGGGAGGCTTCTTACCCTGTAACAAACCCAGCACCTTCAGCAGGCGTCAATGTAAGCAAGGAGAATGCGTTGGCTTCAACCCCCGATCCATTTCCCATCTGCGAAGAAAGGACGTGTAAGTTGATGTAACTACCTTCCGAACGCAGGGAAGCCCAGAGAATATCTTATGAATGAAGTATTGAAGCTCGGTACAGGGATCATCTCATATGATATATTTTGACTTGTCGTGATAGTAATCGCACCGGGCGGAAAACTAGTCGCGACTTGGGACACATACATGATAAATGCAAGCGTGCATAGCAGAGGAGTAGCTCGCAAAACAGCTAACTTGAACAATTGGAATGGATTCGCTCTGATGCTGAACAAAGATTCGATCGTCGATACTTTCATTGTCGATTGGCGGAGAAGATACCATAGGTGCTGCGCGAAAGCAATGGCTAAGGCACTTCGATAAGAGTACCCAAACGCATTTGCCAGGATGTTTGAACTCGTTGTAATCCAGGCCTGGGATGCTACTCTGTGCGGCCCGTCTGCCTCTTTTCCGTCTATATGGCGGAACAATAGCAGGTGCGTGACTGCAATAGCGAGAGCTTTCTCATGTCAATACGTAGCTCTTGGAGTTCGTTTGGTTCTTACTGAGTATATAAAATGCTGCCATCAGAGCTGGTGTTTTCGATCCAATTCCCCATTTGGCTTTAATGAAAGCTGGCTCGCTCGTCGATGGATCAACGGTCCCTGTAGGGGAGGCATTCAGGGTCGACGTTCTCGAACTCCATGTTGTAGCAGGAGCTACCAATGGATCGTATCTGGAAGGTATTGCAGACATGACTTGGACCAGCCCGAATGTTCAAAATTACAAATTACAAGCTGAGCTCGAGACTAGATGCTCGAAAGACTACCGACCAAAGAAAGTACGGAGCGGAAGCGCCATTTATGGAACCTTCTCTCGCGCGATAGAAGCGCTTCACCTTTGACCCCATCCTAGATGGAATGATAAGCGCCTATGTAGCATTAGGGCATGCATGATCGTTTCAGAAGCATGAACCTCAGAGATTCGGTGTTGGTTTTTGAAAACCAACAAATCGTCCATATAAATATCATGCCCAGCATTTTGGCCCCTCACTGTTCAGCGCATAGCCACCGAGCGTTTGGTCCCGACAGAGTGGTTCGGCCAGTGAGAACTTTCAGAAAATCATAGGGATTGAAAGGGAAACGCGCCACCAACGTGCCTGAGATTGGTGGCCAGAGGAAGCTTTTCCAATATAAACTTCAGTTCCACTCTCACCTACCGGTATCAAATAACAATACACACGGTCAAAACGTTCATTTCACGACAGACCTCAGTTTAAGAAGAAGGAGGATAACCCACTCTACTGCAAAAGATTCTGCGAGAGACGTTGTTGGAAGTGGGGTCCAGGCAGCAACCGCATTAGCTGCGGCGCACCTTCGAAGCGCCCTGGAAGCGAGCGCCTCGGAAACACAGAGACACTGACCTTTCTCCCAGGATTTCGACGTTGATCCAAGCTGGCCGCTGGCCGCCGATACCACGGTACTTTATCCAGATTATCAGCCTTGCGATTGATATGGCTAAACATAGGGATCATAGCTTGCACGGGAGTCCAGTTTAGCATATCCAGCCTCCTCCGTCGATTTCTGCGCGGTGTCCCTGCGCCGCAAGCTATTGGGCGTCTGCATTATCTCAATATGGCGGCCCTCAAGTAGCTCACGAAACTAATGGGTATACTTGCACTAGAAACTGCACTTCGTGTACGAGCCTATCAACCACATCCGCACACTTTTCGGTCACATTGGAATATGCAGCCTTGCTTATTAAAACTTCATCGTCGCCACTCGACCCCGCAACATTCTGTCTGCACCGACAACCGCTTGGCCAATTGCAACTGCCTCCTTGCTCGCGAGCTCCAGGAGAGAGGCCGAATGCCAGCAACTGGGAATAGAAACCTGCTTACAACACTGTGGGAAGAGTGTTTCCTCGCCAGGTTTTGTAAGCAGCAAGATTTCAGTAATTGAACTTTTACTCGGAGACTTATCTTCACTGCTATTGGATTATTTCTTTCGATTTTGAGATCTTAGTATCAAAGTGGGGCTTGCAATAGAGCTTGGGTGAGGCGCGACTAGTTCTCGAAGCTCTCGAACACATATGTGGCTGCTCTACATATTGCTCGATTGGTGGACTGGAGAGCGGGAATGGTATAAGTATCCAGCATATTTCCTGAGTTTTTCCATTCTCCTTACTACTTCAGTTCCTGTCTTCAGATCACTTCCCACTTCATTCAAAACGAATAGTACTGATCATTTCCAACGACTTATATACTTTTTCTTTTGACATCAAGCTCCAGAAAATATCAAACAAATCAATCCAAGAGATCTTTGCTTCCGCAATGGCTTCTAAGAAAGTCCTGGTTGTGTTCGGCGCCACTGGAGTGCAAGGAGGCTCAGTTGTGAAGGCATTTCTTGGAGATTCAAAGTTAAAAGAGAGTTGGACTGTGAGAGGTGTGACCCGTGATACCTCGAAGCCTTCTGCTAAAGCCTTGGAAGCTCAAGGAGCCGAGACTGTTGCAGTAAGTTTCAGAGCTGAATAATTTAGAAGTCCATAGAGTACTGATCCATGACCCAGGCCGATCTGAATGACGCAAGCTCGTTGAAGGCGGCTATCAAGGGTGCTTACGCAGTCTATGCAGTGACGAACTACTGGGAGAGCAAAAGCGCAGACGTCGAAATGAAGCAGGGCAAGGCCATGGCTGATGCCGCCAAGGTATGATTAATCGAAACACCATGCTTCTGGGACAGTGACTAAATTCATATCAGGAAGCCGGAGTCCAGCACTTCGTCTGGAGCTCTCTCATGAACGTCACTGAGCGTATGTAAACCTACCTTTACCACAAGACTTCAAGCTAACTCGTACTAGTCTCAAAGGGCGTTCTCAGCCATGTTACCCATTTTGATTCCAAAGCCCATGTTGAAGCCTACATCCGCACCCTCGACCTTCCCGCTTCTTACTTTATGCCTGGATTTTATATGTCTAACCTACCTGGGGGAACGATGCGTCAACTACCTCCTAACAATGATTGGACATTAGCCCTTCCAGTTCCCACTACTACGCCCATTCCTCTCCTCGATACAGCTGGTGATACCGGCAAGTTCGTCAAAGGTATCTTGCTTAATCGCGAGAAGTCACTTGGCAAGAGAATATATGGAGCCACTGCGTACTACACCGTGGATGAGATTGTCAAGGAATTCAAGCAGACCTTCCCTGAGGCTGGGAAGACCGCAAAAGCTGCCGAGCTTCCACATGCAGTGTTCAAGGGGATCTTGGGCAAGGCAGGACAATCAGAAGAGAGTCAGAAGGAGCTGCTGCAGAATATGAGACTCATGAATGAGGCAAGTTCAAACATTGCAAGCCCTCTTATATAGTGAACTACTAACCTTTCTATTTACAGTTCGGGTATTACGGAAATGCAGATTTCAAAGAAAGCCATGAAATTCTTGTCGATAAGCTCACCACTTGGGAAGAATTCATGAAGAAAGCCAAGCCTTTTGCGGATCTTAAGTAAAAGTTTCACACGCAAATCAATGCTGCATCGATGAAGAGCTATAGAAGCCACTGGTGATTACGTATGTACTTGGTAAAGAATATAAATTGCTTCCAACTTCACCCCTTTTCCAGACATGAATAATCACGTGATACTCGAGATATGTATAGATGGTGAGAATGTGCTGTTTTCAAATATGGTTAAGGCGGTAATTTAAAGTGTCACAAACTTTAAGTAATTTAAACTAGAGCTTGAAATGACCCTGAATCGGAAACCTCTTGCCCACATGGAGAGCCCTCCCTCTTCCCTAACTGATGTCAGCCGAGGTTCATCGATGGACCGATTTGCCTCCCAACCGACAGGAGTAACTGAAAGATCCAAGTAAAAATCTATTGTCTAGGACTTAAAATTGGAAGTACGAACAGAAAAGGTGCAACAATATCACACAAAATCCTGCCCACTCTTGCCGTTGTTGTTCTTGCGCTCGAGCAAGAGCTCAACCCCGCAAAGTTTACAGATCTGGTGGAGCCTCTCCGGCTTCTCGCCTCCTCCAGCACGTCGTCAAACGATTGCGACTACATCAATCCGCCCACGACGACCACAACGCGACCGATAAGTTCTATAGAGAGCGAGCCGGCGGCTGAGAGGTAGAGGCGTCGAATAATCAATTGAATGGCGACTGTATCGCCGCCAAAGCCGTGGGAGAGAGGTGGACCGGCGGGCGCAAGCACAGGTATGTTGAAGCCTCGGTTTTCTTGTAACAAACTCTGACTTGAGATGGGACTTTCAGCTTTATCCACATCGACGGGACTCGCGTCAGGTACTTCAGCATCAACCGGGCCATCTGCATCAGTCGCATCTTCGTCCACATCCGCACCGGCAATCCCCGAACGGCCGTCAACCCTCCAGTCTGCCGTGAATAGAAACGCATCCGCATATTCCCCCTACGGAGCTGGAGCCATGAACTCTCCCTATGGAGGTGTAGGGTCGGCATACTCGTCGCCGTACTCGAGAATGGGAGGCATGGGGGGCATGGGTGGATATGGCAGCAGCATGTATGGGGGAATGGGTGGAATGGGAGGAATGGGAGGATACGGTTCGATGTACGGCGGAGGTATGGGAGGCATGTACGGTGGCATGGGAGGAGGGATGCCAAACCCCAATGATCCGAATAGCATGACACAAGGCTTCACCCAGAGCACACAAGCTACGTTTCAAATCATCGAGAGCATAGTAGGTGCTTTTGGAGGATTTGCGCAAATGCTTGAGAGCACATATATGGCTACACATTCAAGCTTCTTTGGTAAGAATGTTTTCCCCCGAAGTGGATAGCGCGAGACTGACAGTTGTAGCAATGGTATCAGTTGCAGAGCAGTTCGGAAACCTTAGAAATACGCTTGGTTCCATACTAGGAATCTTTACGGTCCTTCGATGGCTACGAACGCTTTTCGCAAAAATAACTGGACTTCCACCACCAGCAGATGCCACGTCCCTCACACCCAGCGCCTTTGCATCATTTGAAGGCCGAAAAGTCCTCCCAGACGGCTCCCCAGCCCAACAACCGCGACCAAGCAAGAAGCCCTTCCTGTTCTTCCTTGCTGCTGCCTTTGGCCTCCCATACCTGATGGGAAAGCTCATTAAAGCCATGGCGGCGTCACAAGAAGAAGAGGAGAAGCGTCGATTGGCGGCTTCAGGCCAAATCGGGCCTGACGGACAACCTATTCCTCAGTTTGATCCTGCCAACCTTGAGTTCTGCCGGGCTTTATATGATTTTACGCCAGAGAGTGGAGCATCTGTTCAAGGCGTGGACCTGGAGGTCAAGAAAGGCGATTTGGTTGCTGTATTAAGCAAGAGTGACCCAATGGGCAACCCAAGCGAATGGTGGAGATGCCGAGCTAGAGATGGACGAATGGGATATCTGCCAGGAGTATATCTGGAGAACGCGAGACGACCAGGGCAGCCCGTTGCGCAGATCAAGAGCGCGAGTCAGAGTGGGACGAGAACAAACAGTATGACTAGTCAGAGTTCGAAGGCACCTGCTGTGCCTGGAAAGGCGGGAGATATGAGTGTTGAGAGCTTCCAAAAGAGCCAATTCTATTCATAGGGAGACGTTCTTTGATAGCGGGTTTGGGAGCGGTGTTTCGGAAAAGGACTTTACGTGGCTGGACAGCCAGAGGATGTATATAGGCGTCTGTATTGTCAGTCGTTTTAATTACATAAACTTTTGGCATAGATGTGTTTCACTTTGAGCGATTGTTGGCTCCCAATTCACAAGCAGTCACTCTAGCAGTTTATACTGGAATATGGTCCCATAAAAATGCATTAACGAAACGCTAAAAACTCAGCAAGACTAAAGTACACCGATGAAGAAGTATTTGCCTGCAGGCTCCATTACCAAGCTCGTTGAACGCATTGCTTCATCTGAAATCCATCATTAATTTTTTGTTGCAAATGCTAGTACTCACACCTAGCACAACGTCTCATGAACTATGAGACACTACCCGCTAGTTATCACGACGCTTATCTTCCAACGCGAATAACACCTGCTGCAATCAGCTTTTGGATCTTGGCTCGGATGCCGGGATTCTTCATGTGTTCCTGAAGAGCGGCGGGGTCGCCTTGGGCTTGCTGCAGGATGCTGTTCATAATTGGGTCTTGCATGATGCTTAGGATCTACTTGTTGTTAGCTTCGTATTTCATTTATGTTATGTGAGAGGTGTCTTACTTCTGGGTCTCTCTGGATCCTCTCCTTCGTCTCCTCTTCAGTCTCGTTCTCCCTCGCTGAGTACATAGTAGACAGCGCCTTCTGTTGCTGCTGCTCGATCTCCCTAGCGTTGGCCTTGGTGACATCCACCTCGGATGCTTCCGTGCAGGCATCTAAGCACTTGGAGTAATCTCTCATACCATAGTAGGCTTGTGCCTTTCTGATGTACGCGCGGATGAACTTGGGGTCCTTCTTGATTGCTCGGTCGCAGTCCTCGATCGCACTGGGGAACTCCAAAAGTTTGATGAAAGCCGCAGCACGGTTGCTGTAACCTCTTGGGTCCTTAGGGGCCCGCTTCACCCACTCGCTGTAGGCATCTACCGCACCGGGCCAGTCGCATTCCTTAAACTTCTTGTTTCCGAGCTCACGGGCTTCCTCGGCCTTTTCAGGGTCAATGTACGCGGCTTTTGCGGTTTCAATCTTGGTCTTCTCGACGGCACGGAGCTTGTTGACAACATCGGGTGTTCGGTGCTCGGTGAGTGACTTCTGATAGTTCTCGATGGCCTTGGTGTAATCGCCCAGCTTTTCGTAGGATGTACCAATTCGGGCGTATGACTTGGAAATCATCTTGAAATCAGCGTAGATCTCGCGGCCTTCTTCAACGGCCTTCTCACATGCCTGAATGGCTGCCTCGTAGTCACCCTTTTCGAAGTTTGCGGCGCCGAGGTTGTTCAAGTAGGTGATGTCCTTGTAAAGTTCCCAGGCCTTGGTGTAATGTGCGATGGCCTCGTCGAAGTTTCTCTTCTTATATTGCTCCGTACCAAGCTTCTTCTCTGCTTCAGCCTCAGCCTTCGCCTTGGCCTTCTCCCGTGCCTCCTCGTCTTCGGGGTCTGCCTCTGGCTCAGGCTCTGGCTCCTTTGGCTTTGGGGGCTGAGCTGAAGATGGTCGAGCATCTGGCATTGGCACATCTTCCTCAGCCTCTGTGCCTGGAGCTCCACCACCCATGCCACCCATACCACCCATTCCGCCCATGCCGCCCATGCCGCCCATGCCGCCTCCCATCATATCCATATCCACACCCATAAGAACACCCAGTACTTGTATCATCCGAGGATCCTGGAACATCGAGTTTGTGTCACCAGGATTTGACTTCAGCTGTTGGAGCTTCGCCATGAATGATGGATCCGCGAGGAACTTGCTTGTCTTCGGGTTGGCTGCGAGCTTCTGGATGAGCTGAGGATCGCTGAACATGCTACCAAGTCCGCCAGTAGGATCGCCAGTAACGCCATCTGTACCGTTAGCACGGATAGAACAAGGGAAGAATCCAAACTTACCATCCTTGGCTTCCTGGTCAATTGCACGCTTGACAGATGCAAGGCCTGACTTGTTCTGCGCATTGTTGGGATCTAACTTCAGACCCTCCTCGTACGCATCGTGAGCGGCCAGCAGGTCTCCCAGACCATGCTGCGCAGCACCTTTACGTCCCCATCCTTTGGCCCAGTCCGGCTTTATCTCCGTAACCTTCTCAGCATCCTTCAGAGCATGTTCATAGTCTTTCTTCGAGGCGTAGGCAGCAGAACGGTTTGAGTATAGGATGTGGTTTGTTGGCTCGATTTCAATAGCTTCTGTAAATTTGGAACTGCGCTCGAGTTAGTAACATCTTAAAGGCGGGTTCAGAGTTGATTGTCCCAAGGCGTGTGGAGACAATTACAAGCTCTCGAGGAAAATAAACAGAGGGGCTCAACTCACATAGCCTCGTCGAAATTCTTTTCTGCGATGGCCTTGTTGCCAAGAGCTTTCAATTCGTCCGCCATTGTTGAGTATGGATTACGGAAGATTTGGAAAGTAATTTGGGTATATTGTGTTTAGGAACGTGGATATGGAAGAAAGTTGAATCCCAAGTATTGAATATCTGCTGCGGATCGGCCGCTTCTAGAGCTTTCCATTCTGCCACTCGATTTCACCGCCCTGTCACGTGAACAGTATTATCTCAGCCATGAGTGAATTTCGATCTTACTCTTTTTACTAAGTCTCGAGTGGCTTTTGGTCCTTGAGCTACAGATTTCTCCAAAGTCTTTTGTGTTTGGGTTCTCCTTTGGGTGAACTTTTGTTTTAATTTCTAGACCTTTACAACCGCTTCAAGCGAAGCTAGTATTTTAGGCTTTCACCAACTGGTTACTTCCTCACTCAACCATCTCAAATCAGCGCTACATCAATGTTTGAAAAAAAATTCAACTTAATTTTCAAGATAATTAGTGGCCTTTGAAGTTATCAGGTCTGTGACTAATCAAAACACGTGTCAGAAATCATAAAACTGCTACCTAGGCTAGGTAGCTATTTCGTCCGATCAACCACAACATCCAGCACATATACTCTTTTAGAAACAATACTTTTACATACGACCATAGCTTGGGGGGTATTGGGCATCCCGTCCGCTCTGCCAGACACAAGCCCCAAAGCGGTAGATTAGTAGTTGAGTGGGTGACCATCAGCGAATACCTACTGTTGTATGTTTTTTGATTGCCTTTTTTGGTTCTTAGTTTGATCATATAGTTCCTCCTACCCTGAGCTTTCACGGTTTTTTGCCTTTTCAACGGTTTGTACATTGTATCTTCGTCTGTGGAAAACTCCTTAGTCGGCTCGTTATCTCTTTGATCTGAAGATCACCGACTGGGACACCGTACTGGTTGCCCTGAGGATGTTACAAATTTTTGCAGAGGGCTTGAATAATGCCATACTCGCAGTAGTAGATCGTCCCCGGCGAGTATGGCTCCAAAGAGCCACGAAAGGTAAGCATTTCTTCCCATGTTCACAGTCGTCAATCATCATCAAATCGAAACTTACCTACTGCAATAGAAACGGTCTTGGAAGCTCTGCACGAAGAATTCTTCAAGGGAATCAGTCATCACAACGCAGTATTACGGAATGGGGGACCTGGCATCAAGAGTGTATTTGATGAGTTTGCTACTGCCAACCCAGGTGATAGTAAACACACCTGTGAATATGACCACCGGGTGATCATGAGCATGACTGACATTTCAATAGACTGGTGTGAGAATGATCTAGCAACTTTCCTGCAATATTACTATAAGGATTCTGTGACCTTGCCCATCATAGGTGGCAGCGTCTCACTCCTTTGGCGATATCTCCATTTCCACGCCTACTTCCCGTTCCCCGGATGAAGGAAATGACATTGATTGGGATAGTTTCAGATATGGCGTCAGCCACTACCTTGTGAGCAAGTCCCATTTTGACTTGAATGAAATCATTCCACTGACAATCTCCCAAGAAAAACCTCCCGTCTCAAATGCGTCTCATTTTCAGCCCTCTTCTGAAGCTCAATTCTGAAAAAGATGGTAAATTCATTGCTTTTCAGCACCTACGGATTCTTGACCGAGAGTTGTGCATGTACAGACACTAACCTCTAA
>QGMK01000624.1:0-20099 GCA_007825345.1 Lachnellula suecica
ACCAACCCATTACTGCGTTCCGAGAACGCAGGCCCTACGACCTTCCGATGCCGCCTCCACACTGCGCCCTCCGTCGTCAGCACGCTCGGTCCGTACATGTCCACGATCCCGTATATCTCCACCGGTTTCACAAAGCCGTGCCGGCGCCCCATCATCTGCGCGATCACTTCCGCGTTGCACGTGGTTAAGAATATCTGGCTCGGGCTCACTATCATGTACGTGTCTCCTAACCGCTGGCGAATTTCTTCGCTGTAGTGCCAGTTGCGGTGCGGTTCGATGAGCCTAAGGGTTTAGTGAGCTGATCTTGATGATGATGCTGTAAGAAAGAAGGGGGACGTACATGGGCCATAGCCAGGCTCGGCTGCAGGGCAGTCTCTTAAGGGGTCCCAGGAAGAGGTTGCGTGTAGCTGTCCAGAAGAAGCCAGCTATGCCGCTGATTGCTAGACGGGTGAGCGGGTATCATGGGTAGCAGGGTGAGGGAAATATACGGGCAACGCGGAAGGGGATACCGGACGTTTTGGCGATTGCTATGTTGCGTTTTAGCGACAGGATGGTTCTGGAGAGGTGGAGTAGGAGGAGGGTTCCTATTGTGATTGAAACGTAAAGGAACATAATTTCGAGCTGCTGCTTCAGGGCTCAATTTCGGGGCAAATGAACATTTGGAAATGATATATTGATGGGTGCCCCATATCTTATATACAATGACAGAATTCTTGTAGGGAGAACAGTGTAAGACAAACCTCAGAAAAAGAAAGGAAAAGAAAAGAAAGTGTCGCATTCCGGTCAACAGCTTACGGCTTTCTGATCAACCCTGACGCCTCCAAATAATCGCGATTGGAGCTCTGGCCAATTCCACGAACAGAAAAAGCCATGAACAGAAAAAGCCATGAACAGAAAAAGCCACGATAGATAAGCTTTCAATTAATCATAAAGACGGGTTTTGTCTGGCTGACATATTGTGGCTCAAACGCCCATAAGCTTCAGCTTGGCGGCCATTCCGAGTGGCGTATGGATGATACGATGATAGCGCTGCGCGCTATGCATTGCTATTAACCGCTGATATCCTAGCATAATATAGTCATGTGGGATAGGGATACAAGTGGCCTTCTAGTTTGCTAGTATAGAGAAGTCGTCCCTAGCTTCAAGTCGCTCTGCGATTTCATTAAATACGACTTTTTGTTAGGGCTAATATAATAAAATCACGTGGGGCTAGGGATACGCTTACAAGTAATAGCATTCTAGTAAGGCATAAAAGCTATTTATATAATTCTAAGATTTTATATAGCTTATACGGCTTTATATAATATTATACAAGATTGTAGCCCATGCAACTAAATAGTTTTGAGCATGCTATTAAATATAGTATAGCTCTTTTTTCAAAAACTAAAAATCTCTAGCAAATGCTTCGCTTTTAGTTTTTGATAATTAAGTACCCTGTAAACACCCTTGCCCCAGGGTACTCAAATTCTCTTTTTCAAAGATCTATTACCTCATAAATTCGCTTAATGGCATACGCGAATAATATTTGAGGCATGAGAGCGAGTGGCAGTCGAAACAAATTATAGCCGAGTGAATTTTGACTTCAAAATCATGAAAGCCAAAGACTGATATAAGCTAGCGACTGGCTTGCTAGAAAGATGACTTGCAACAAAGTGGCTTTTAAAATTACCCGGTTCACTTGAATTTGAAATGGCAATACTTCAATGATGCCGACGTGAAAATGCTCATGATATTTTTGTCTATGATTACAAGGCTGAAGTGCAACCCATGCCCAACGCTCCAACGGCCACCAACAACGCACAACCCATCTAAGCATAGAAATTGACTGTGTCTTTCTTCCTATGGTTGAAGGCATTAGCAGACGATCATATAAATAAAAGGCAAGCGCGACATACTTAGCTTGAACTTCCGCAATTGCATCAACGTAATGCTCATGGCTGATCTTGTTCTTCCCCATTCTCAACGCAATCATGCCTGCCTCCACACATACAGCCTTGAGCTGAGCACCTCCAAACTCATCTGTACTTCGTGCCAACTCGGGCCAATTAACTGCATCATCAACAGTCATCTTTCTGCTGTGGATCTTGAGAATTTGAGCTCGGGCCTCCTCATTTGGTAGAGGGAACTCGATCTTTCTATCCAGCCGTCCGGAACGCAATAAGGCAGGATCGAGAACATCAACTCTGTTTGTAGCTGCAAGAACCTTGATACGGTCATCGGAGGCGAAACCATCAAGCTGGTTGAGAAGCTCTAACATAGTTCTCTGGACTTCTCTGTCTCCGCTCTTCTCGCTGTCGAAACGCTTGGTACCAACGGCATCCAACTCGTCGATGAAAATGATCGCGGGGGCCTTCTCTTTGGCAAGAGCAAAGCAGTCTCGAACCAACTTGGCACCATCTCCTATGAACATTTGTACTAGTTGGGGACCGGCGAGCTTGAGGAATGTGGCATCGGTTTGAGCGGCGCAGGCTCGGGCAAGGAGGGTTTTACCGGTACCGGGAGGACCGTACATGAGAGCACCTAGAGGGTATTAGCTTGAGGCAAAGAACTACATGTGTGCAAGTATACCTTTGGGGGCTTTGATGCCGATCTTCTTGAACCGCTCAGCCTCCTTCATCGGCCATACTATTGCTTCTACCAGTTCTTCGATTTGTTTATCCAATCCTCCGACATCGGTATACTTTTCTGTTGGCTTCTCATCAACCTCCATAGCCTTCACTCTGCTGTCGTATTCGGCGGGTAATGTGTCCAGAACCAGGTATGAATCCTTGTTGACACCGATAAGATCTCCGGGCTTCAATTGTTCGGGGTCGACGAGACCAATAAGGGGAAGGAAGATGGTCTGGCGGGTGGAGGTTTTGATGACAGCGGATTTCCCTACGCGGGTGGCATCCAAGTCGATATTAGAGCCTTCTTCTTGTGATTCGGCCGTTGGGTCGAGATCAAGCAGCTCGACAACATTGCCAACGAGGTAGGGTAACTGCCTGCCAAAACGTTAGCCCGGTCATCAAAATCACCCAGATAGCAATTCCATCTGCCTACCTGTTGTTCTCAATCTTGTCGAGATTGTCCTTGATCTTCTCGCCCATGGTAGCCTTCTCATGTGATAACCGCTGATACTCGCTCTTCATGATCCGCGAGTCGTTCTCCAGCAGGCGTCTCCGGGTGAGGATATCTTGTGTGCTCAGGCTGTAAATCTCCTCATCTATGGGGTCCTCTTCCTTCTCCTCGGGCTCCGCATCCTTCATCTCGGCATCGCCATTTTGATCGGACTTCTTCTCCTTGTCCTTGTCGCCATCGCCCTTCTTGTCCTGGTTCTCCCGCTCGAGATCATCGAGATCTTCTAAAGTGGACATGGTTGGAGGTTGTGTGGATTAACGAGATACGGCCGGTAATGGGTTGAGAGTGGATGTGGTCAGAGTAGATGGCTGTGTCTGAACTCCAAAGAGAACGGGTGTTTATTATTCAGAGCTTCAGCTGCAGCAGTCGCGAATCAGCCAGGCAGCTTGGAGACGTACTACAGATCACATCACGTGCAACCCACCTTTTATTCTCAACTTGGATGGCCGAGCCGCATTAGTCAGCCCCAACTCGTACTTGTGCCTCAGCGCTGACATTCTTCGCCTCCTTCCTCCACCTCCCTTCCCACGCTCGCTCGCCATCTCGAAGAACGTCGACTGTCGCTTTCAATATTCTCAAAGTTGCCGGTCATCTTTCCAGCGATAGCTACCGACCTCTTTGCACGACCCGGAATCCTTCCCAGACGCCTTCACTGGTTCTTCGTTCTGAGAAGCTTCTGTCTGTCGGGCGACAAGCAGCGCAAGCAGCAAGCAGATCCATATTCAATCTCGAATCGTCACCGCCATTCTTTTCCACAGAGGCCATTCAATTCCATCAAGTGACGACCGACGACCTATCGACTTCTATATCTACCTGCCATTTCCCATCTCGACTCTTGACTCGTGAACCTTCATCCACTTTCGTAAACACAAAAGTGCACTTGCAATTTTCCTCAATCCCAGCCGCAGAAGCAAACATTAATCAGCGGCCTTCGACGCTCTTCGACGGCCTTCGTCTTCAAGACGCCAGACTGTGAGGTGATATCCCGTCAATACCGCCAAACTGCATTCCCAACTCTTCGTCAAGCTTAGCACAACTCTCCTGTGCGAGAAGCCGACCCAAGACATCAAGACTCGCGCTGCAGTGTCGCGCAAGAGAAAGGAGATCCGCAAGAAGCGCCCCCGTCGCCCAGTCTTCGACGAACTAGATAATATCTACCGGCCGAAGCCGTACACTCCAAAGATGATACCCCAGGCGAACCCCGCCGTCAAAGGCGAAGAATGGTCCGAGAACCTGAACATGACCATGATGTGCAAGGACTGCAAAGAATACCCTCCCAATCTCGTCGAGGAGTTCTCCTCCGGTGATATGGTCTGCGGTTCCTGCGGCCTTGTCCTAGGTGACCGCATCGTCGATACTCGTTCCGAGTGGCGTACATTCTCGAATGATGACCAAGGCAACGACGACCCGTCCCGTGTTGGTGACGGCGCCAACCCTCTTCTCAACGGTTCCCAGCTCCAGACCACGATTGCTTTTGGAGATGGCAATGCCAGAAGTCGTGACCTCCTTCGCGCACAAGGCAAATCTTCCAATGACAAGGCTACCAAAGGACTGCTTTCAGCATACAAGGAAATCGGTGCTCACTGCGACGCCGTTAACATTCCCAAGAATGTATCCGACACTGCCAAGCACTTGTTCAAGCTTGTCGATGATGCCAAAGCTTTCAAGGGCAAGTCGCAAGAAGCAATTATCGCTGGTTGTATCTTCATCGCCTGCCGCCAGTGCAATGTTCCCCGAACCTTTCGCGAAATCTACGCCTTGACGAAGGTTTCTAAGAAAGATATCGGCCGAACTTTCAAGGCTTTGGAGAAGTTCTTCGCCCAGAACAGCAATGCCAAAGCTGCGATGGTTAACTCTACTGGTGGTAAGTTGGGCTTGTATGCTATACCAGTAGTTTTATATATTGACATTCTATTTCTAAGGAAACCATCAAGCAACAGACTCGTACCAGACCACTACGTCAACCAATGCGAAAGACCTATGCCTGCGTTACTGCAGTCAACTTGGACTCAAATCACAGCAGTTCGTTAAGGTCTCGCAAGGTCTGGCTGACAAGATGTCCACCGTCGGTGACCTCGCCGGTCGTTCTCCGCTCTCCGTCGCCGCAGCCTGCATCTATATGGCCTCATATCTCCTTGGCAAGGGTAAAACCCCCAAAGAGATCTCGCAGGTCGCTGGTGTAAGTGATGGTACGATCCGCACTGCGTACAAATACTTGTACCAGGAGCGCGAGAGACTTATCGAGCCAGAGTGGATTGCTGATGGTAAAGGGAAGATGGATAACCTTCCAGTCGGATGAATGGGTGATTCCATAAATTGATCTGACGAGGCTTTGGGGATGGGGAGGTATGTGGCCTCTGGTCACTATCAGCTGTCCTTAGCGCATTAACTCAGAAATAAGACCATTCAAAAGTCCCACAAAATATGGGACATTTATATGGTCTTGTTTTCGAGTCAATACGGTACTATCATTTGCGATTGATCGCTGCTTAAGCTTGATCCGCCATTTGAGTTGTTAAGGATTGCGACATCTGTGTTACTGTTGGTTCTTCTGCGTTCACTGGTCATTGCTTCTAGGCATGGACCTTCACGTTGTTTTGCGGAACGAGTCGGACGTTGGTCTCGAGTTTAGCTAATGGGAACAGGAGCAAGCTTCAGTGGAAGGAAAGTCACCAGCCTACGATGGCAGTGGTTGCCTGATATAATAACATATAGAAATACAGGCATATCCCACCCAAGAAATAGTCTGTCTGCTCTGACAATGTGATGTTTCGAGAGTTTTGCAAGAGCTTGAGGTATTGTTCAGCGTACCCCTTGCCTCTGACCTTACCCCTACGATATTAAAAAATCAATGCGCGTTGATCGGTTTTGGTACATTAGGAATGTTCTACTGCTTGTGGCACATTCAAAATACCCTCAAAATCGGCAATCCTTAAGGCAAAAAGAACAAATAAAAAAAGGTTGTAAAAGCCAAGCTTAGGTACCCTGAACGATGCCGCGTTCATTTATCAACTTGATGAATCTCAGCTCCATATAATCTGCCAATGCTTGTGCCGCTGTATAAATAGTCCGTACAAATCAGAGGATTGTGGAGAGGGCTGCCGCCAGGTAGTCACTATGCTGCTGCTGAAGCTATAGATTTCTTTCCAAAAGGTCCACAACCTTGGAAGATGTCGGATATACACTTATGAGCTTGCAGGGGCATTTACATGTGGAAATCTTCGATGGGTTGTACTTCAATTAAGAGAGCACTCACTTGGCAATTTGCATACATTTGGCAGACCGACGAAATTTGAAATAAATTGAGAACACTGTTACCTTAAAAATCCTTGATCACTCGTTTTATGTATTGTTCTGTGCTCTTGATTACAAAATATTTGAATGTCCACACTAGCCGACTTGCCTCGGTCCATTTTGACGTCCCGAACTTGGTGGGGAATCCGGGGTACGGTATCTCCAGACGGCACCTCTGCTGATCTCTTCCTTCGACACATCCTCCTCCTCCCATTTTCCTATCTTCTTTCTCCATTGAACTATCAATTCTCACTTCCACAAACAACACAAAATGAGCGGTCCAGGAGTAGGCTTCGAATACCCTCGCCAGGAGGTCTCCTGGCTCAAGAGAGATGTCCTCCTCTTCGCCAACACAATCGGCTGCACAGCTGACGAGCTTCATTTCCTCTTTGTAGCTCTCCCCTTCATTCTACCAGAGTGCCATCATCTAACACTGAAACAGGAGCTCCACCCCGACTTTGCAGTCTTCCCCAGCTACCCAGTAATTCTCCGTAAGCTTTCGCAACCAACCTTCTTCTGCCCATCTATTTCCTAACCCACTACAGCATTCAAGCGCACCACACAAGAAGTAATCGACTTCTACGCCGCCCAAGCCGAGACGCCGATCCCAGGTGTCCCCAAATTCGACTCCACCCGCGTCCTCGACGGCCAACGTCGCCTCATCTTCCACAAGCCCCTCCCCACCACCTCCGAGGGCCGCAAGTTCGAGATCCGCCAGAAGATTCTGGGGGTATATGATAAGGGCAAGTCAGGCAGCGTTGTCGAGAACCAGACGGATATTGTGGATAAGGAGACGGACGAGGTGTACTCGTCTGCGATTGGCAGTGCATTCTTCGTTGGGCAGGGCAATTGGGGCGGTCCCAAGGGGCCGGCTAGTGTGAACTTCCCGCCGCCGCAGGGGAAGAAGCCGGATGCTACTGTTAGTCATCAGACAACTGCTGAGAGCGCGTTGCTTTACCGGTATGCACTCCGAAAATTGGGATTTTGAAGGGTTGGGCTGATAATCTTAGATTGAACGGTGATTACAACCCTCTCCATGCCACTCCTGAGCCGGGAAAGAAGATGGGCTTCGGAGGCGCTATTATGCACGGGCTGTCCAGCTTCAACTTTGCTGCTCATGGGCTGCTCAAGGCTATTGGCGGCAGTGACCCGAAGAACATTAAGGAGTTCCAGGCTCGTTTTGCGAGCCCGGTGAAGCCGGGTGATAAGCTTGTTACTGAGATCTGGAGGACTGGTGAGGTTACGGATGGATGGGAAGATGTTCGGTTTATTACTAAGGTTGAGGGTGGCAAGGTTTGCTTGAGCAATGGGAGGGCGTTGATTAAGCCTGTTGAGGGGAGGAGTAAGTTGTAGGTTATTGTTGATAGTGGAGGTTGTCAAAAATGAAGGAGTCAACTTCAGAGATGTGAGTCGGGGTGTAAGTGTTTCTGTGATCATCGTTGAAGAGCTTCGAGGGCAAGGTGCCACAGGGCCTTTCGATCGGAAAGCGCGTATCAAAATGGTCAAGCGACCCAAAAGGATTGCAATTTAAAGAATGCATCGTGTGTTTTATTTCAAGTACCCAGACTCAAGCATCAAATGGTATAACTTACACAACTTTCACACCCAAGCCCCAAAATCACACTCCACCCTCCGCCTCCTTGGTCTCAAGCCAGCGCTCAAACGACTCCGTAATCCTTGTCTTCACAATTTTATTAGCCTCGCGATACGTCCTCCTCTCCGACTCCAACCAACATATCACCAGCAACATTACCACCAACAGCATACAAAACAGCACAATCGCAATAGTCGATGGCGCATCCCGATGCCGCCGCGTCGCAATGGTAATGGGCGCCTGCCCTGGAATGGTAACGGTCTGCTCCGAGTCCGTGAGCTCCACGATTACACCCCTACTCGCCGTCGACGGGTGCGGAATGAAACTGCTGCTCCAGGGCCGCTTTGGCAATCGTGGTTCCTTTTTTGGATCCGGATTTTGTTTTGGATCAGGGTTCGGGGGGTCAGATGGCTCGGTGTCGTTGTCTCTGTCGTTTTCAACGATTGCTTCAACCACAGCGTCGAAATTCTGCGCATTGCGCAGCACGACGTGCTGGCACTTCAAACTCGTGATCCTGTCCAGATAGTAGTCCCACTCCGCGATAAACGTATCAGTCCAGCTGGGGTCCAGCTTCATATGTTCCCTGTAGCGGTCCTCATACACAGCCTTATGGCGTTTTTGCGGATACACGGCCGTAAGCTCATACCCGCCGTCTACCAGGGCCGTCAGGACTTCATAGTCTGTCTGGATGAGTAGCACGGTGTTGCGCTCAGCGGCCTGCTGCTTTATGCGCGCGATGTAGTTGGTAGGATAGGTGCCGTCGGCAAAGCCAGTGTTGAAGTCGGCGGGGCTGAGATCGATGAATCGGAGGCCTGCGAGCGGGCCGTACCTTGGGATAGCGTAGTTGAAGAAGTAGGTTTTGCCGCAGCCTGGGAAGCCGGCTATGATATGAGCTTTTTGCTTGGGGTTCCGTTTGGGGGTGGCCATTGTTTTGGCGCGAGGTTGGTGATACTTTTTTACGGTAGGTTTGTGCGCATGAGTGGGAAAAGGGAGGAAAGGAAAAGGAATAAATACAGTGGGCGGGAAACCCCATTTTCTTTGAAGGGAGAAAAATGGCGCGATGAAGAATAAAGGAGCTTTGTTGTTGCTGATGTTTTCGTAGGGTTTGGTATTATGCACCGCATCCGGACAAGAGATCGGTCATGTAGTGGCTAGCATTCTTGGACAAAGCATATTGTGCGGATTTTATAACAACTACCATTCATACAAAAGGTGGTTAGGATACCGGTTTGTCAATCTTTTACGACCACTGGGTTTCAGTTCGATAGAAATTTTTCGAAGTGTTGACTAGCTCTATAGATTGAGCCCATCTCGGGACATCCGCACGTTTCTTTGAGCATTCACAATCTTTGAAAAGTCGTCCGAGCTCATTATTGACCGTATGATATGACGAACAGAGCTTGTTTGTACATTTGTACGCCGAATTGGTATATTTTCGGAAGGTAAGAGAACTTCAAAGTTTCATGCGTTTCCCGTCGCGTTATTTTTGGGAGGCCCATGAAAAAGAACGAGCGCCAGCCCCAAATTTCATTACAAAACATTTTGAATCGCAGGTGAATTAGAGTGAAGGTCGATCGCATCCTGCTGCCCAAGCTATTTTGTGAAGTTCGAAACTATTGTCAGCAAAATTCTAAGAAGTGGGGGGATGGCAAGAACGCACTTGCAGATAAGTTTCCAGCTATCGTTTGCAATTTTGGATATATTATTCATAGAGTTATTAAGGAAGGCGCATATAAAAATTTTGCTTACGTAGATTTAAAGGTTCAGGGAAATGAAACAAAAGGCCGGATTGGGCAATTATGTCAGTGTGGGGGTGAATAGATTCTGAAGACGACTACATAAGAGGGGAATAGGTAATGGGATGATAATGTGATTGGCGTTGTTCCAATTAGGCATAACTCAAGTACGGTCAGCCTTCTTGCCGTCTTCCTGCTTAAGCCATTCTTCCAAATCCATCTCCGAATCAAGCCAAGGCATCCTGGTGCGAGGCTTCGGCTGAGCACATGGTATTGGTGGTGCTGGGAGCGGGTTTTGCGGCGGAGAAGCCTCTGGACTTCCACGTTTCGATCGTTTGAACGCTTCAAACTCGTCGCCAGGCTCCAGTTCGATGTCCAGAGTTCTCATTCTCAGCATGAACTCCAGGAAGTTCTCACCTGCTTCTTCGTCTGGGCTGAGAGGGGGAGAAGTTGCTTGCGACTCGCATTCTCTGAGTTTGAGCATCTCGCTTTTCAATTGAGCAACCCTCTCCTCGGCAGCCCGCTCTTCCTCCTGGCGGCGTTCTTCCTCCCTCAACTTCTTCTGCCTTTCCTTTTCTTTCAGTCTCTCCTCCGCTTTTCGCCGTTCTTTCTCTTTCCGGGCTCGTATTGACTTCTCCTCAGACAGCTTTTTCTCGCGTTCTATCTCAAGTCTCTGAGCTTCGTCAGCAGCGGCTTGAGCTTTTTTGACTTGCCTGTCCCGGATGAGTTTCTTCTTACGCTCTGTCTCTTTCCGATCAGCGGCTTTCTTAGCTTCCTTAGCTTCCTTTTCAAGTTTGTTGTTTTCTGCTTGAATATTAGCCTGATCTTGAATGATGCGAAGACTGTTCTCGTGTCGAGTTTTCTCTTCTTGGATTATTCGAGCGGGTTCTGCCTTGTGAGCTTTTTCTAGATCGAGTTGTCGGCGGGTCTCTCTTTGCCTGGCACTCCAGGCCTCGAAGTCTTTCGCTTCTTTCGCTCCTTTATCTAATATTTCCTTCTCTCGAAGATTCTCGGCTTTTGTTTCTTTGCGCTTCTTTTCTTCGTCTCGAGCGCGAGAGCTTTCAGACTCCGGTGCGCTTGTAGTCGCTTCTTGGAGACGAATTTGCTCCAACGCTTCCTCAAACTCAAGATGTCCAGCTAAGTGCTCCGCTTCCTCTGATTCTAACTGTCTAGCGACCTGTTCGACCTCCTCAGCTTCGAGCTGTCTAGCAAGCTGCGCGTCAGCTTCCATTTCTTGGCGTGCTTTACGACGTCGCTCTTCCGCGGGGGTCTCGCCGAAGCTGTTGACCGGTTGCTGAATTGCTGCATACCGGCTCTCGGCAGCTTTACGGATTCGTTCCCGAAGTTCGCTTGGTGTTTCGCCGTTCTCATTGATTTTATGGCGCTCAGCGCAGACGCAGGTCCAGCCTCGTCCGTCGCTGTTTTCGATGAAAGTGGAGCCACCAGGGCACTTACCCGGTCTCAATCCTGAATGAGACATTATGAAAGTGATATTAAGATTATGGTAGACTTGTTGTCTTTAGAATGTAATACGAGTAGGCTCGATTCGGGTTTGAAAGTGAAAAGGTGTAAATGAAAGCGCGCGACCGATAACTACTGCTAGCGAGTTGATATACTTTTGAGAACAACACTTCTTTAAAGGCCTTGTCTTGCTCCTTTGTGATGCTTCACATTGTTCTTCCTCGCCCTTCTGTTCCATTTCACAACCTTTGTTTAGGCTTGCTGATGAGTTGGAAAGCAGTGATCTCTTTGTCTGCGGGGAAGAGTCTTATTTACGGGGCGGGAACTGCTTAGCTAACTACTTTGTTCCCCCGCTGTGCACCAATCCATTACTATGACCTGCTTGTTGCATCGTAGAGTTTGGAAACACCTCCGCACAGGGAATCGAGAAGCCGTAAGAGCACCTGTTGCAAACCTCGCAATGCCACTCCCTCCATCCCACACACTTTTCGCAGTCTACGCAATGGCTCGTACACTTTTTTGCTGCCACGACTGCAAACGAAACGAATAGAACCAATCCCGATATCCAAAAATCTTGCCCCCAACTCCCAACCCCGCTTGGAAAAGCACCCCCCGGAGCTTCACTTTCTCCTCAGCCGTCAAATCCGGCTTATTTCACTGCGCATACCACTCTTCATAATCTGGATTACGGCATAACTCTGCTTGGTGATCCATAAGCTTGGCCAGCAGCGCCGGTTTGACTTCTTCGCTCCCGAGATCCACCTGTCCACCTTTCTTTTTACTCTCCTGTTGGATCCAAGTCAGGAAACATGGGCTAGCCCGTGCTTTGCTGCCTTCGAATAATGAGGAAAGGCGATTTAGGGGGCTGGTGCACGATTTGCACGTGCAGAGTGTAGAGCAGGCCGCTCCTTCCTGCGTACACTTGCACTTCGCTGTGCAGCCGTCTTCGCAAGTGCAGTGAGCGTCCAGATATTTGAAATCCGAGAGTGGATCAACCTATATATCGTCAGGTCTTTCTTAATGCTAGAGCGGACGCTCAAGGAGAGGGATCACATACTTGCGTGACTCTTCGCAATGCGTTGACGGGTCTGAATCGTCCCTCGTAATTTGGAGATTTGGACATCGTTATGACTATGAAAACTTGGAAGGCAGATCCATGAAGCTTACTTTGACTCGAACTCGAACAAGAGACGGGCCATTTAAGGATCGAATATTTCTCACCTTCAAATACTTGGCTCCATTGAATCGAATACCAAGACCCAGAACACGGATTGGCTGATATTGTGAGAAATTTGATGTGACGAAACAATACCTAAATCGGAAAACTCTTGTCTATATTGACTACGAGAACCCCATCTCGCCAATGAAAGATCCTGATGCTGTAAAGGGTAACACGTGATCGTATACGCGGCGTTTGCTTAGGCGCCAAGCAAGGATCGTGAAGCTTTATCGAACGACATCTTCTGACGACGACGAGGTAACAGATAATTGGCAGACATTTTCAACCGACCTCTTGCACAGCTGAACACAGGTATGTGGATGAATCACGTCTCGAAATCTTAGTGGGCTTTCTGTACGAAACCCGCAGGCCCTGAGCTTTCGACCGGACTTCCACCTTGAGGCCCGAGGAGGGACGTGGCGTACTTCGACAACCCTTGCCACCAATATTTCATACTGCTATACTAGACGCACAACATAGTTCTCAGCGGTTTGTTGAAGAATTCGCAACGAGTGCTCGCGTTGGACACTGAGCCAGGCAGCCAAATGACCCAGGGACGAGCTCGCGGTTTCTCGAATTATGCACCGGCCTCGTCATTATCCCGCCACTTATGCTCTTACCACGAATCACACACCACAAGCCACAACTCTGAGGGAAATTTAGTTCGTTATGAAATACGTAAAGCAGTCGAGGTAGTTTCAAGGAGCCGTGGCCTCGGATCCAGCTTTTGCGCAGTGGGTACCCCGTCAGGCGTCCGAGTTGAGCAATTTGATTGCGCGACTTATCGGCTATCATCGAAGTGACTTCAAGGTCGTTGGTCTGTTTTCTGGCTGGAACACTCCGGAGTATCTTGCCCCTTTTTTCAATCTGCCCCCTTGCAAGCTTGCTACTATATTCCTTGTCTCCCTTCCAAAGATAGATACTACATGCAGCCCTGAAGAGATAAGTTCTGTCAAAAGGCTTGGCTCTTCAGTCTTTTTTCAGTGTTACGACTTGCTTGTGCTTGGGAAAGTGCCGGATCCGTCCCATAATTAGTGCATATTTGCTAACTGCCGAGCTTAGTGAACCTTACTTATATGGACCCTTTCACGAGGAGTCCAGGAGTCCAAGAATGTACCGGTATGAGAGAGCCGAAATAAGGGCTCGTGGTCATAATTGGCGGGGTTTGATAGACTACTATAATTCTTGCTGGGCGTCTCCGTCCCTTGGTGCGCCCCTGCTCGAACTCTTCCTTCGAATCTCGCCATCTTCCAGCTACTCCGAGCATTGCGAAACTGCTCAGATCTTTACCCCGCATGTTCGGGAGTGAGGTGCCCTAAGCTCCGGTACTGTCAGACTAAGGCTCATCGATGTTTGAAAGTTTCTTTTATCTCGAGCACAACGGTGTACCTAGACTCTAGTGGGTTAGGAGAATTACGAGTCCCAATTCCAGGATGTAAGGTTAAGTATTAGTAACGATGCCTTCATGTGGTAATTTCAAGGCATTGCTTCTTATTCATTTATTTTTTGTTGCAGTTTTTGTCTAAATCAAATCGTCGATGCAGATTTTGTTGGATGAAATTCACGATGACAGGAAAGAGACCATTCTTACTAGAAAAGAGATCCTCTACATGGTTTATTCTATTAACGCTATCGTCTGGAGTGTTCACGGTTAGTTCTTAAATCCCTCACACCAACATGAGTGATATATTATGTGCTTCTACCTGATATTTAATGTATTTCCTATCAGCTTCATTCAACATTTTGGCTGCTCTCTTATTGGCGCATGATGCTAATTCGTTACACAGGATATGTTTCTTTACGGGGTTATCATTCCAGTTATACCACGAGCCATCACCTCCAGAGCAGGTGTAGCCCCAGAAGACCGTATAGCGTCCTGCAATCTTTATCTCCTCAATGAGTCTGGATGCTAACATAAAGGAAATGGTTAGGTCAGAAATGGGTTACAATCTTACTCGCAGTGGAGGCAGCATTCTACCTCGTGTTCTCTCCTATCTTCGGTACCGTTGCAGACTTTACCGCCGCTCGACGTGTTCCATACCTTGTTGGGCTTCTCTTACTTGCAACATCCATGGCCTTACAAACAGCATCCCATTCGGTCGCAATTTATGTTGCAGGACGAGCATTGCAAGGGGCTCGCGCGGCTGCAGTATGGGTTATAGGCCTTGCGCTTGTAGTTGATACAATAGACACAAAGAAAGTCGGCGAGTACATGGGATATGTTTCATGGGCCATGAGTTTTGGATCTTTGATGGGGCCAATCTTAGGTGGGGTGGTTTATGACACTGGCGGATACTACGTAAGTTCGTCTTGCAAAGTAATGCCCTGCTCTTCTATTCCCCAAGGTCCGGAAATTACTATTGGAAGATAGCACCACTTCTTCCTCATGACTCCCTTCAGAAACCAGTTGGTAGAAATGAAGCTAATTCAATGTCTCTTCTTTAGGCTGTCTTTGGTATGATCTTCGCGGTCATTGGCATAGATGTTTGCTTCCGACTTGTAATGATCGAAAAGAAAGTTGCTGCAAGATGGAGTGAGAACGGCATGCCTGCTAATCCCAAGAACTATCGCCGAAAAGTCTCACAGTCCCATCTTCTTGGATTCGAATCCGAACCGTCCTCATCCAAGTCCTGTAATTCAAGCCCTATAATCGAGCCACAATCTACGAGGCCGAACCAGGGTCTTGACGACGATGCACTGGCCGAGGCACAAACAGATGCGAAACAAAGCAAACGAACACCAATAATATTCATTCTTCTTCGTTCCCCCAGACTTCTGCTGACACTGTGGTGCTGTATGGTACCAATGATGATTCTCGCAGCTTTCGAGAACGTAAGATCTCGTCCTGCTCTCAGAAGCTCGCCACTGACAAATTTCTTTTAGACTCTCCCCCTCATCGTCCAAGACATGTTCGGATGGGGCGCTCTTGGCAGTGGCTTGATATTTGTTCCACTCAGTATACCAACTTTTCTGTCCCCCATAATGGGTGGCTTTGGAATTTCATTCACATTAGCACTTTACTCATAGGCCCATAGGAAAGATATCTGATCGTTACGGTGCACGTCTCAGCGCCACCGCCGGACTAGTGCTGATGATCCCACCACTTGTTTGCATCCGCTTCGTCACTCACAACTCGATCGATCAGAAAATTCTACTCT
This sequence comes from Lachnellula suecica, assembly GCA_007825345.1. Taxonomy (NCBI): domain Eukaryota; kingdom Fungi; phylum Ascomycota; class Leotiomycetes; order Helotiales; family Lachnaceae; genus Lachnellula; species Lachnellula suecica. The sequence goes on from QGMK01000624.1 coordinate 15,583, forward strand.
GCGCACTCCTGGCTAAAATCGACGTCATGCTCACACTCCTTCTGGCGCCATGCATGGCAGAAATTGAACATGTTGTTGAGGACAAGGAACGAGAGAATCCCGAAATATTTCGCAGAAAGTCTCCCACAGCTACTGCCTATGGCCTGTTTAACATGGCTTATGCGTTGAGCATATTGGTGGGCCCTCTTTGGGGTGGATACATCCGGGACAAGACGAACTTGGGAACGATGGGCTGGAGTTTGGCGGTGATTTCTGGGGCTACGGCGATCTCTACCCTTTTGATGGTTGGAGGATGGATTGGCGATAGGAAACGGAAACAAGTCGCCGTGGAACACACGGGTGGAGGGGCTGAGACGGGACCAGTAGAGGTATAACTGCGGACCGTAGCTCTGTAAGTCAGCTCTTCTCGGCACTAGATCAAAGAATTCTCGGCCTACTTATTCTGATCGAGAGTTCATATCTGGAGGACGAAGACCCAAGTGGCTATTGGATTTACTCAATTTATGTGAACAGGCGTATTTCAGGTCATATGTGCGAGCAGAGGTTTCCTTCTAGATTTTGGAAATAGCTCATGCAGATTTTGCTGATTTGATTCAGCCTTGTAAGTATGCGAGAATCAGCGCCTCAAAATTCCAGGAAACGAATCGGTGAGCGGAATGTCGAAAAGCCTCAGCGCCTCCACGGGCATCAATAATTTGCATCAGTAGTACACACGGGCACCTTGTGATCTGAAGCGGTAAGAGCCGCATGCTGATTACGCCCTGCATATATTGAACATACTTCATGAGGTGAGTTTATACGAAGGGAAGTCGTGGTGTTATTGGTCTCACGTAAGCCAGTAATGTATCAAGCGGCGCGTTGAGGCAGACAAAACTGAGCCAAGAATACTGAGCCCTCTGGTAGCTTGGCCTAGCACATATTTCGACTAGCAGTTGGTCATTGGCCGACAGCAAGCAATGTGTCAGCCACGCGGAAGCATCCGAAATATTGGGTTCACTGCATCCCACCAATGTTTCATGTCAGGAGTCTATCCCACAGGTTGCCTCCTCACAATGTGAGAAATAAAGACGAAAGATGGAGGGAGCGGATTCTTCGTCGGGTGGATTGGTCATGTCTCATATTTTGCACGCATCACATCAGCCCTGCGCTGTGTAACTTTCTTGATAGGTCTTATGCTATCCGAATACTGTCTAAGCCACCAGAGGTAAGCTTCAGCTTTCAATTTACCATTCTACAGCTAAAGCGCTATGATCTTCCGATGACTTTCAAATACTCATGTGCACAGAAAATCACGTACGCCGCCTCATTGTCGGTCCGAGGTTGGAACCCTTCTATGTAATCATTTGTCAAGGAAATCTCAGCCGCAGAATTCTCGGGGTTGCTGAAGTTACTACCTTGCCTCGGAGAGACTCAAACATCGGCGCCACCACATTCTTCTCAGAAGTCCCAACTTGTACAACAACATCTCAAAGTAATTGCGCCCCTTGCCAAAGGTTTGTCACTTATTATGTTCTCTCCTGCTTAAGATTCATTTTGTCTCCCCACTGTCCGTCCAAAATTCAAACTCTCTCACCGAAAATGAAGTTTTGGGCAACACTCACTTACGTCTTTGGCCTCGGGTCAATCAATCCTTGGGGAAATGACATCTCCTCTCAACATCCTATCTCTTTCCCATCGGACTCAACCCATTCAGTTGCCGGTGATATTAATCATCCTGTTTTTATACCACCAAATGGCCCCGATCGAGGTACTGAGTTTACCTGCGAATATCCGTCATTGATAAACTGGACAGCTTGCTCCACCCCCGAGGATCGAGGTTGCTGGCTGAAAGGCCCAAATGGACAGAGATATGATATCAATACAACCTATGATAAAGTCATTCCGCCTGGTAAACTGCGAAAGGTATTGACTCTCCACGGAAGATATTTCTTCAAGTAATATCTCGAAATTGTAGGCTTACACATCCTTAGTACGAATTAGATGTTACCTCTATGACCTTGGCACCCGATGGATTCAAAAATTTAGATGGAAAAGTTTTCAACGAGAAGTTCCCAGGCCCCTGGATTCGTGAGTTGCTGTCTGCTTATCTTACCATTGTCATCCTGTTACTGACGATCTGATCTAGAGGCTTGCTGGGGTGACGAAGTTGGTAAATACTGCTCCCTTGTTCCAAAAGAGTGACACTTAGTTGCTCCCAGAAATCAAAGTCAAAAACTACTTGCAGTTCAACGGAACATCTATCCATTGGCATGGAGTGCGTATGTTGAATACTTTTGAGCAGGATGGCGTTAACGGTAAGTGACGGGGCCTCTTCAGCAAATGGGAAGCGCACCCCCCCACTGACGATCAATAGGGGTGACGCAATGCCCCATTGCAGTGAGTTGTCTGTCCTTTGAGTTGTGAACCATGGTCTAATGCTGCAAAGCGGAATGATTCTTTTACGTACAAATTCAGAGTTCAGCAATACGGGACTTCTTGGTATGCTTCTGCTTCGAATCAGATATGCAGCGGTTTCTAACACAGTTTAGGTATCATAGGTGAGCATTAATTCGACGTTAACGAAGCTCTCTAGATTTTACTATCTGATCACTTTCTTCTTCTACTTCCATCGCGACAATCAAATACTTTTGCTAATACATCATCTAAGTCACTATTCCTTACAGGTAGGCTTTGAATAATCCCAACTTCAAAACACAGATTGCTAACTATGCTCTTCAGTATGCCGATGGAATGAAGTATGTTGTCATCCCTGGGCAAACCTCAATTAGTGTCTAACGAGAACAGAGGCCCGATGACTTTCTACGGACCTTCCTCTGCAAATTACGATGAATCTCTTGACCCAATTCTAATCACCGACTGGAGTCACCGTAGCGCCTTCACAGATTTCTACCGTGAGCTCGGTGTCAATGGCTCTGGTCGGCCGCTTATGACCAGTATTCTCCTCAATGATGCAGGTATGTGAACTACCTTGGGCGAAAAGAACTTATTCTAATTCAGCCAGGGAGATATAAATGTACGGGTCCAGAGATAGAAAAGGGAAACTGTACGACAGCACCTCCGTTGTTCACTAAAGTCATAGAAACAGTAAGAATCCCCGAGATAGGCAGTGGCGACGTTGCTAACGTCCTATCAGGGAAAGAAATATCTGCTCCGATTGATCAATACTTCGGTCGACACCACTTTCGTATTTGCTGTCGACAATCATAATCTCACTGTCATTGGAATGGACTTTGTACCCATCGTACCTTACACCGCTAGAGGTGTTCTAGTAGGCATAGGTAAATAATCACATCTCTCAGGACGATAATAGCTATTAAATTCAACGTCTAGGTCAAAGATATCACGTCATACTAGAAGCAAAGCCGCAGGATGACAGAGCTCCTGCAGACCAGAATTACTGGATGCGAACTATCATAGCAAATGGCTGCAGCGGGTTCAACACCTCAGCACCAAACCCCCCTGAAGAAAATGGTATCCTTCGCTACGCCAAAGCTGCCAAGGAAAACCCAACAACCAAGAAAACGCCGATGGACGAGTCATGCGCCGATGAGCCTTACGACAAACTAGTTCCCGTCGTCAAATGGACAGTTGGCGAACCTGTTAACGAGCGTAAGTACCCCTGAGACCCCCGCACCTTCCTCGCTAACAGCAGCAGAACAAGGAGGCACTTTCCAAGTTGGTATGACAGAGGTTGATCCCGTAGACAAGAAATATCCCGGCCATGGAAATTTCTCGCGTTGGGATATGGGTCAGACACCAAGTAAGCAGCTCCAGCTCTCTGATTATACACTCTCAATAGGCTCCAAGTGTCATTTTATGAACTACAAACTACCCCTTATCCCCCTTGGACAAATTTTTGAATTCCCTTCTTGAATAACGGGAATGAAAAAAGGTCTGACTTCCTTGTGTTACAGTGTTCCTCAATTTCTCAGACCCCACTATCAATAGCCTTGGCCAAAACAGGCAGTGGCCGCCGGAGTACGGCGTTATCGGGCAATCTGGGGCAACCGTAAAGGAGGATTCTTGGATCTACCTTGTTATCACTGCAACGAGCTTCCCATTTGGTGCTCCGAGGAGAACCTTTATTCCAGCTGCTCACCCGGTAAGCTTTTTTCAATCCGTGCCAGATGTATCAATTGGCTAATTGGTAATAGATCCATCTTCACGGCCATGACTTCGCAATTCTTGCCCAGTCCGAAAAGCCGTACTGGGATCCGCTCGTAAAACTCAAGAAAGACAACCCTCCACGTCGTGACGTCGCACTGCTGCCTGCGAACGGTTATCTGATCATTGCATTCCAGGCTGACAACCCGGGTTCCTGGCTCATGCATTGCCATATTGCATGGCACGCATCTTCGGGGCTGGCGTTGCAGATTTTGGAGCGTGAGAGTGAAATCAAATACACAATTCAGGGCAAGAATGAGACTGAGCGCATTTGTAAGAACTGGAATACATGGTATGATAACAAGGCCAATCATTGGAGTCCTGTTGAGTTTCAGGATGATTCTGGGATTTAG
>QGMK01000625.1:0-20081 GCA_007825345.1 Lachnellula suecica
TATAATTATATTAAATATATTAAATTATTCCTCCCTTAGCCGATATATAGCGGAAGATTATTTTAAAACTTACTTTAAATATATTAAATAAAGCTTTAAAGAAAACAAACTGCAAATAAAATAGCTGATATAGCAGATTCGATCTATCTTCCAAAAAAATACTACTGTAGATGCTAAGCGCTCTTTTACAAAAACGCGAACTATTCTTCCTGCACTTCCCTCCTCGGACCCTCTTGCTCGGCCGACCCGTGTTTGGGCATCGGGGGACCCATGCTACATGCTGAAAAACAATCCTAGCTACTGCGGTTTGGACTCTCTGCGTCTAGCAATTAAAGCGCAAAAGATCGACGTTGATCAAGAGAACATCTACTGTAACTTCACAGGGGCTGCTCATGTCTATAATGCCGCCAAGCAAGGTGGTCTTCTCAAAGGCGACTGGAAGAGCCTGGAGACCGCTATGAATGCAAATTTGGGACCGGTGTTCAAAGGAAGCCTGCCAGTGACAGACCAGCAAATTTACCAACGACTGTGCTTGGTGACTCGTATTTCCGCGACCTCATTTTCTAAAGAGGGTAGGCAGAAGTCCCTGAAGTTCAGACTCAAAGAGTCGGACAGAATATTAGAGCAAGACGAGCTATGCTCCCACATCGACAGCTATCTGGATCGCGATTCAAGTGCTGAGCAATTTCTATACAAAGTCAACATCCTCGAAAAGAAGACAGCTAGCCCAAAATAACGGAGCACTACGCAGATCCAGAAGCTTGCATACCTGCGCCACGCTGTTTCCGCCCTCGTCTTAAAACTGGACCCTGAATTCTCTTCTGTCGCCAAGAAATGCAAGAAGCTTCTGATCCTTATCAGAGCATCACTAAAAGAGAGGTTCGGCACAGAAAATATGAAGAACAATATCGAGATAGGGCTGTTCTACTCCCAGACCGGCCTTTTTACCGCCGCACGCATTATCAACGACGGGTACCATGACGGAATGGGTACAACGACCGACAAGGGTTTGAATATAGAGTCTTCTGCGATGTTAGTGGCAGCTGCGGAGGTGATTAACTCGTTTCTTGTAGAAGCCAATTCTGTTCCGACGTTGGAACCTTTCGACCTTGATAAAATGCCCAAGAAAAAAAAGCGAGAGCGCCAGCTGCCCAACATGCAAAAGTTGATGGAATTTTACGACAATAAATTGGGTCTGGTGTACCCGGAGAGCCGGGCGACTGTAAGGCTTAGTGGGCCACGGAGAGTTGGAGCTGTTTGACCAATTGAGGAAGACGATATTGGATAGTAAACTATGTTTCATTTTGGCACACGAGAAGCGGATGTATCATGATTTAGACTTGTTGTTGGTTAATAAAAGTAATTATATTAAACTCCAGATTCCATGTTCCTTCGGCACGCGAAGGGTCATCTGCCCAGAGCAGAGCGCTATCGCCCTCCTCAATCTTGGTGCTCATTAGGGATCTTAGGAACGAAAGCCCACGTAATCCCCATCGCAACAATCAAGGCAGCAACTATGGGAGGTAGAACCTTAACTCCTGCGTGGGAAGCTATGAGGCCAATTAGTGAAGGGAAAATGGCTGCACCTGCTTGCGCCACCACGAATATCAAACCTAGATCTATTAGCTAAGAGTGATTGGCGAAGTTTGATATCTACTCGCCAAGTGCAGCAGGTTGTATTTGCTTTGGAAATACTTTTGATGCCACCGAGACTCCCTACAAAGACGATCAGTTCTAGAGTCCTTGGTCTTGGGAAGCCGGACTTACAGCTGCAAAAAATGGTCCCATCAGGAAGCCCATAACGCTGAACATCACGATTGTTGAGATGATGTTGGGTACCAACCAGAAAACAAGCTGCAACCCTAGACTTATGACGGAGTATACGAGAAGCATTCGATGTTCGCCGAATCGGTGCGTAGGTTCCACAAGAATGAGACGTCCCAGGCATAAGCCACCGTAATATCCAGCCGGAACGTAGCCCATCTCTTTGAGGTCCCCATGGCGAACTTGGACCAAATATTCGACCACCCACCCTAGCAAAGTTCTATCATTAGCGACTGCGATGCCCAGTGAGGACGGGACTTACCTCCAGCAGTAGTACCGACTCCCAAATGAAAGAAGAAAAACAAGCTCAAGATCCACACATATTTCATCTTGATAATCTGCCTCACTTCCTTCCACGCATTTTGATTCCTTCCACTCTCAACTTCAGCTTCGTCTTGGGTACCCCGCGTGATTATCTGCACCGAGTCCCAGAAGGCAATCAGCACCAATCCCAAATTGAACACACTCAAGCCCAAGGGGAAGAGGTAGAACAGCTCCCATCTCCTCGGCGAATTCCCCGCAATAGCTGTAGCAACAAACGGACTGACCAGCAAACCGAACCCATACATTGCATGGACGAATCCCAACCATCGATGCGCCGTCTTTACCGTACTGACAAAGGTATTTGCGAACGAATCTTGATATGCTTGCCCCAGCCCAGTCAAGAAGAATGTCACGGCAAACATTCCAAACGGCGGTGTCCAAGCTCGCAGGACCTGAGAGAGAAGCTGAAGCGTTGCGCCGATGGAGAGCAGAGCGCCGAGCCCGAAATACTTCGGGGCATGCGAGTTGGTGAATGCTGCCAGGAACCAGCCGAGGAAGGTGGCGAGATAGAGGATCGAGATGAAGCTGGGTGAGATGGAGTAGGTTGTAAGCATGTAAGGGATCAGTGCCCCAAGGGAGCCATCGTTGGCACCAGCTACGAAGAATGAGAAGCCAGCACTGAGTAGTTTGAGCAGCTGCTTGGGGGGCAGCGAAGTGGTTTCTGCTTCTGCGGGTTTGGAGGCTAGTTCTTCTCCCTTCTCGACGTCGACGGGATTTTGTGATGGCTCCTGTCGGATAGGAAGCTCGATGTTTGCATTTGCTGCCTCTATGAGCTTGGCAACTCTCGAGGTGGGAGAACTTACAATTTATTTCTTGGGTCATTTTTGCGGATATATAGTTTTGATCTAAAGTTTGGGAGCAGGTGAATGTAATTTGAAGTAGAAATCAAGCTTACTTCGAAGTACTAACTGAGCTGATCAAGTTATCGCTGAAGAGCTGCGTGAGGGCAGCATTGAACGAAGAAACCTGTGATTACACATCTTGAATCTTTTCCTAGCGGGGTAAAAGATTTACTTATATGTCAGTTTTCAAGACTCTCGAATCTTCATTTTTTGGAGAGATTGTCATCGGATATAACTGGAAAGGGGAGGCCGGGTTAATATCGGCCCAGCGCTAGCGTGGCGGGGTAACGGCCCGCGTAAGCGTATTCTCACCTCACTTCACGAATCAACAGCTTGTGCTCTACTCCTGGCAAAGTGCGAAACGTCTTCCTGACCCTTACAAAGCTCAAATAAAGACTGGATCTGGCGATGATTCTCGACGTTGTACGAATGTATGAAGGCGTAGCTCATTAGCAGCAAATCCTTGACGAATACCCACTTGGCCGAGAAAACAAAGCGTACCTCTCCGTCGTTCTCAGCAGCACCCACCCGTGTTTACAATAATCTCAAGCCCATGATGGCATCTCGGGACAGCCTAAATGACTGCTCTGGTACTCTGAGCAATGATATCGAGCCTCTCAATCCTCCCGACCAAAAGCCAGTAACATCTCACCAATCCGCCCCTTCCGAATTCACGGTGTTTCCGAGACTTCCCTACGAAATTCGTCGTTTGATTTGGAATTTTGTCTGTTACCAGCCCCGAACTATCGATGTTTGGGTGTTACGTGCCCCCGAATTTTGCAAGATGGACCTAGACGAGCAAACCAACGTTCTTGGAATAGACCACCATTGTTGAATTCAGAAGCTTTTGCCGAGCGCCTTCTATTCTTCACACTTCGCAAGAAGGCAGGAAAAGCGGGTTGGAGCACTATTCTCTCGAGTTTGGAGTTGAGATCCAACAATCTTTGCCTGAATTTGAACTTGAGATTTGGGCTGAACGTACCCAAAGCTCGAAGCAAAGAAGCCGTGCTCGCTTTTCGTTCTTCGTCCCGCCTCGGATTTTCGTTAACTGGGAGTGTGATACTGTTTGTCCTTTGACTAGTCACTTTGACGAAATTCATATGACGGATTTTACACGTTTCACTCCTGTGCCGGCAACCAAGGCTGCTTTCCGCCTGAAAGATGTGGATTACTCTCGGGATTTCATTATTGACAACTCCTGTGTGCGTGAAATCATCAAATATTTGATTCCTCCCGGAGTTTGGGTAACGGACGTATATAGACTGTTTTAGTCCCAGCCTACATTCAACTTCACTTTTGTTTCTGTTGAGGAATATGGTTTGGATCGTCCGGGAGTTGATGACTTGCTGCGAGAGAAAACCAGGCTCGACGAAACCTTCAGCCAGGAATATTATCAGCGCCGTTTGAAGAATCGGTCTACGAACAAGACGCAGCCGCGCATAGTTCCTATGGTAATTAGGGTCCCCCAAACAGTTTAGCCGCTCTCAGGCCCCAAACAAAATTGAATTGCGGAAGTCACAGCACATGATGTGGCTGCATCTTGTGTGACTGTGTCTCCCCGAAACCGATGTCCTTCCTCAACGCTCCTCATTTCACCACGCTCCTATCTATTCTACCACGACAACAGCCACCATCGCAAACTACTGTCACCTGGTTCTGAATATTTTGCTCAAGCATTTTCCCCCACAGAAACAGAGACTTCTACAGGTGGCGGACCATTGATCGCAAACCACTCACAGCCAACACGCCGCTTCCCTGACGTCTTGCAAGACTCTTTCCAACACCTGAGCCGACCAAGCGTTCCGAACAGCATTAACATGGCTGATAACGATCTATACACTGCCGTCGCAGCCTTGGGCTTCCGAGACCAGGCACAGCCCGGTTCTCGAAGCAACAACGCCAATATGGAAGAAACCCCCGACCCAGAGCATAAGGTGTGCGACTCCTCGAACGAGATCTCCTCTCAGCAAGTACCCCTAGAGACCTTCGAGCTGTTCCCCAAGCTTCCTCTCGAGCTTCGTCGGCAGATATACAAGGCCATTTGTTTCCACGGCCGCAACATCCACGTACTCCCCGCGATCCTGAACGACTGGAACCCGTGGAAGAGCGGCCTCGAGACCACTACAGAGCACTTTCTCGAGTACAGAAGCTATACTGCAGTCCCGGTAATCCTTCATGTCTGCGGCGAAGCTCGAGAGTTGGCTCTCGAAACTTATGCTCTCGACTTCGGTACACAAGACAACGTTTACCTAGGCCGCGCAATGCTGCCTACGCCTCCCCGTATCTACGTGAATTGGGAATGCGACACAATCTGCCTTTTCCCCTGCGATATGGGCACCGCGATAGAAGTGTTCTATGACCTCGGAGATCGCGATCTGAGGCTCATGAGAAAGTTTGCGCTGTGTGCAAGTCTCTTGTGCGATAGACCCGTTCATGATCGCAATTCTCTGCATTACCTCTTTCGCACTTTCAGCCTCGAAGAAGTTATTATGTTTACTGGTCGCGTCCGGCCGAAGGCGGCGCAGTCCAGCCTGGCCTGCCAAATAAATCAACCGGACCGAGAGGTGTCGAGTTTGAGTTCTTTTCGAGCCTTGAGCAGAGACCGTGTACTGGGCGGAGGGACTACAGAGCTCTAGAGTTTGCATCAATGAAGGATGAGGCGGCGAAGCTTGTATCTTCTTTGGCAAGAATTCAAGATCCTCAAAATCCGCAGTGCAAACCAAATTGGGTCACGCCGAGCATCAAGACGATGGAGTTGCGGCAAGTTTGAGACATTATGGGGTGCTCCTTACCGCTTGAGACAGTACTGGATATGAATATTGATTGATGGACGTGTTCAGTTGCAGCGACAGAGTAGAGCCAGAATGGTTCAAGGACGGTGTTCTTGGGTCGTGGTGCACCAGTGGTGGGAAAAGCCTATTGGTGGAAAGGCTGGCATCAAAAGAGTAAAGGCCAGCCTTCTCTTGGCAGTAGTTGGTAGGCGACGAGGAGCTTAGCATAGAACACAATATCAAATATTATTGTCTTTCCCTTTAGATGTCTTTTGAGAGGCACTTTCAGAGTTCAACGGACAGTCAGTACAAATTGGGTATTGGAATGACGAGGAATTTCTAGTCAAAAGAATGAAAGGCTTGGTGTTTCAAGAGACGATGAAGGCAAACGTGGGTCGATCATGGAACTCGAAAGATCTTAATCTGGGAGTTGTAGAGATCCGTTTGATGAATAGATTATGTGAATAGCTAATTTGCAGCAGCATTTTCTGATTAGGTTCTATTTTTGGGAAACGGACATGGTCCTGTATGTGCAGAAAGTGCTCCGACGGCCAAGTGAATCTAAACGTTTGCATCAAACATTGCGAACTTTGGGCATGGAAATGGTAATAGCAAAGCAATACCCGATCGAGACTAGTGAACACTAGCGTATCTATCTCCATATATTGGGAGGCGCAGTAGCTAGTCTCCTCATTACGCTTCTACAACTCCATAGCAACCAAATTTTCTCCCATTCTCCACAACCCAACTCTACTCTTCAAATCAACACCCAGATCTGAGCGCTCATCCTCACTTTAACTTGGATACTTTCACGCAGTCAGAACGAAAACTCATTACAGACAAAATGGAAGATCTGTCCGGCACAGCGCGAGAGAACGGCGAATCTTCGACCACTACTCGCTCTGAGCAAGGTCCGTTGAAGACATTTGAACTTTTTCCCAATTTACCTCTGGAGTACGTATCTTCGAGTCTTGAGAGAACTTATCATGTAAATGCTGACTCTACCGTGCAGGCTCCGTCGGATGATCTGGAAGGTCATTTGCCTTCGAGGCCGCAATATCCATCTACGTCCTATTACTTCTCGCCCGTCGACCTATAATAATTTCGAATACCAAAGCTATACTCCAGTACCCGTTGTTCTTCATGTATCTGGCGAGTCTCGCGCCGTGGCGCTGGAAAACTATTCACTCCAATTTGGAGTGCCGATTGAGCAATCATTCTGGGGCATCACTACAAATGCAACACCCGCACGCGTCTATGTCAATTGGGAATGCGACACAATATGTTCCTTTTCATCTAGTTGGACTGCCATGGAGCGAGCCATCAGCGATCTGGTACTCAAATATAACTCCTCGTACCCAGGAACTGTTGTAGTTCGCCCCGGAGCGGCCGCATCTTTGAAAAGCGCTGCTTTCGACATCACGGCATGGGATCCCCGGCAAATGAGAGACTTCGAAACGGCGATCGGTCGTCTACAACTTGAGGAAGTTCTTCTTTTCACTGATGTGACCCTCGACTACTACGAACGGCAGAAGCTGAAGGAAAAGAAGGATTTGGACATTGATCTGCGTTCATATTCTGGAGCAAAAACACATTTTGATGTGGTGGGCCCTTTTCACCACTACGCCATGTACAGTTCGACAATGGCGGCGACGCAAGCAACGGCGAATGGGATGGAAGAGCGTTTGCGGAGGAAAGAAAATCCCAGTCACAAGGACTTCAAATTTGGATGGGTGGCACCAAGTGTCAAGGCGGTGATTCTCTACGGAGTCTAGGGAGTGAGACTGGCTTCCCTAAAGTGAGAGGCGTCGTAGCAAGGGAATAGTGGCGCAGCCTAGGGGGACTGTTTTGGGATATTGAAGCAGTTAGGGATTGTCAGCAGTTGTTGCGCACGTTTGGATCAGGAGTGACGTTCGCGCTTTCTCCCCTACAAGTAGATGTAGAGGGGGCGGAAATATGGATCTGGCTTTCCAAAACAGAGTCTTGACTACGCCCATCTGTACAGTAATGCCAGAAACAGTGATTCGCACACATTTGAAGCGAATTAAAGTAATTCAGTTCATCAAACCAAGATTCTTGTTGCACATCGCAAAAGCCCCCCCTCCTTCAAACCTTCAATATACAGCCAATACGACCCCCTGGCGACTTGAGTGTGAAGAAGTGATTCATAAGTTACTTTTATCAATGGCGAGTGGCGATTTCGGAAGGGTGCCAAAATGGGTGAGGGTTGCTCCTTCTTGAGGGGAAGCACAACCCAAAAATTTACAGCCTTCCCACTTTCCTTCCCCACATACATCACATCACAAGAACCCAACATTTCTACATCGAACCATCCTCTACCTCTGAGCATGTGTATAACGACATATTTGTAAAGAAGCACAGTCATAATCAAGTTTGCCGCCAACTCTGCTTTTATCGAAGACCCAGGAGATCAAATTATCATCAACCCTACGCCGGCGAGTATCCTACCTCAGACCATCCCCAACGAAAGATATTTGCCTTCCAGCTCTGTACCTTGCAGGACCGATTTGTTTGCCAGATCTCTCGCCTGCGGAAGCAACAAAATTGCCGCAGCAGGAGACAACCTCCAACCGGCGATAGCTGATATGCCTTTCCGCCGCTTTGAAAAGCTACCATTGGAGGTATGTCGAAACGTCTATTTCCTTCTACAGTTCTAGAGGCATTTGGGAAGCGATTTGTTTGGTATTTCCTTTCAAAAACTCGCATTTTCGCTTGTTCGATCTCCATTTGACTCAGATGCCTGAACTAATATATCTGAAGCTTAGGTTGATGATTTGGAAAAACGTTTGCTTCGAAGCATCCCGAAATATCGATCTATGGGGAATAGATCTCGTCGGCCTACCGGGATATCTGGATATAGTCAATGCACCTTTCGCTAGCGACATGATCATTTCGAAGTTTGGAAGCCATACTACGGTTCCTTCGATACTTCAGGTGACAAAAGAGGCCAGACGAGAGGGACTGAAACACTACACCAAGTCTTTCGGCACGAATATCAGCGTTGATATTAGCGGGGGATTAGGCATCTTCACTGTCAAAATAGAGTTTCCTCCGATGATATACGTCAACTTCGCCATCGATATAATCTGTCCGGTAATCGCGAGACCATATAGGTACAAGTACCATAGCAATCAACTTCTGGGTTCCCTACTTTATGGCGTTGGAGGTCCTTGGCCGATTCGCAGACTGGCCCTGCCAACTACAAAGGCATTCGGAGATACTGATTGGGACAATTGTAATATGCTCTTTGATATGAATCTGGAGGAGGTTATCTTTTACGCCGAGGACTCTATGGGTTATGCCGATGAAGATTCGTACGAGCCTGCATCACTGCCTCCTTTTTCTATGAACCTTCTCCCTCTGGAGGAAATGAGATCCAAGGGGAAGGTCAAAATCAACAGGTATGAGGAAATGAAACAGAGACTTGAGAGATCCAAGATGTGTCTGGAGGAGGATATAGAGGTGACGAAGGCTTCGCAGAACGACTCGCAAGTCGTATCAGAGCCTGCCATTAATCTGATGTACATGTATTTCTCAGACAGGAGGTCCTAGTGCTCAGTGGTGGCTGAGGCGTGAAGTGTTATCGCACAGCGAAATGAGAGCTTGAAATCCTGCCACTTCAAGAGAAGAAAGAAATGTAACTCCTGTGCAGTATTTGGAATACAAGATGCCAAGGGAATGATGTGAAAGACGGCGAAAGTAAAAGAGTAAGCGAGAGGCAAGTCAGGGGGTGAATTTCAGGTTATCTGGGACTGCGCTTCTGCAAACAAAGCAGTAGTTTGAACCCATTGACATCTCCTTCGAACCTTGCACCATTCCATTTCCATCAGCGACCACCTTCATACAGAACACGCTGCGTCGATGCATCATCATCAATGCGCCTGCCCTCACGAACCATCGTCATTCATCAAACCATCTGCCCGTCTCTCAAATTTCAAAGAAGGCGATTCACCTCAAACGCGCCTGAAGTTTACGATCGACAGCCACAGCGCGGGAAACGCCGTTGTACGGATCTCTAAGTCGGGACAAACGGTCCTGCAACGCGAACACGATCTTACACCAGAACATCACGAATCCAATCACGCACTTTACCACGACGAGTATCGCCGCCCGCATGACGCCCTCCAGCCTGAGCAACGATGCCATCGCGTCACATACGGCAACGACGTTCGAGTGTTTCCCGAAGCTGCCCTTGGAGATTCGCCGCATGATCTGGACGGAGGCGTGCTTTATTCCCCGCAATGTGGATATATGGGGTGTGTCCACCGAAGGAAATGATGGCTTTGACGACTTCATGGACTCACAGTACAGCATAGACTACTGGGGACTCATCACAAAATTCCGAAGCCACAACCCGGTTCCATCAATACTCCATGCTTCGAAGGAAGCTCGAGAGGTTGGTCTCCGCTATTACTCACTCACATTTGGATTTGAAGACGAGAACGAATTTGGATTTGTCTCAATCCGCATCACTCTTCCGCCTCAGATTTATTTCAATTTCGAGTGCGACGTGCTGTGCCCTCTCAATACAACTCCGGAAACCGATCACGGCTATAGCTTCTTGGTAGCAGTAGGATTGACATTCTTGCCAATCCGCCGCTGGGCCCTCCCGATAACTGAAAGCTGGGATCGATCGGCATGGTACGACCCTCATATGATTGGAGACCACCTCGAGGAGATCATTCTGTACGCGGGACGCAACCCGACATCTGCAGATGCTGTCTACGACCCAGCATTTTCTACTCCACTCATCATGGAGTTCGTTTCGGTAGAAGAAGCGAAAGACAAAGGTCTGATAGGGCCTATTGAGCAAAAGGAAGTGCGAAGATCACTTTCGAGCGCAAAGGAGCGAATGGAGGAGAGGCTGGGCTTTCCAGAGAATAATGCGCGCTCTCCACCTGAGCCAAATCCTGTTCTGAAGCTCATGTATATGAACAGAATTGTGAAGACGGTTTGAAGTGGATCGGGAGAACTGTTTGTTTGCTGTGGTATATTTCATATTTCCACTTTTCACTAAGTTGGAAGGTGGCTGTTGATTGGAGGCTCGTAGGAGGTAACTTGCAGACCGAATGTGTTTCTTATGGGGATTGCTTGGGGGAGATTGATGTTGTAGGCTTGATTTGGGATGGCACGTAATGTGAAACTTGGGTTGAAGGTCAATACCAGGAGGAACAACTGGATGATGTATTAATTTCCTACCACAATATTTGCTTTTTCGCCGTGTTTCTTACAAACTACCAAAGAGAACTTCAAAGTCGCGAACTAAGCTAACTCATCTGGTGATCTATAAATGAGGAATTGCAGCTTTGCTGGTGGTGAAAGCCCTCCTTCACTTTTGTCACCAGCCAAATGCCATAGTGCAGTAGTAGTCAATCTACTTCAGGATGGCAACCTAAGCAGCCGCAACCCCCCGTCTTCAGGCTTTCGACGGAACCTATAATTGGAAACATCATCAGGCGAGAAATACGTCCAAGCCATCTGACATTCTTCTCTGTCCCAGAAGAAACCACTTTGTGGTATCGAAATAATGTCGAGTGTAGGGTTGACGCATACAGGAGGACTGATATGGGTAGCGAAAGCGTGGGTCCAGCCGTGGGTCCGCATGCAGGCCGCAGACTCCCGGCAGGTATGCATCAACGACGGTACTTTATTTTTTGGGGCTGAGATGTTGAACTGCGTTCTGTTACGGGCCCCGGACACTCGTGCGCCCCTTTGGCGAGGTAACGGATATGTCTTGCGGGAGGACGTGAAACCGTAGTCTTCAAGCTGGGTTTGAAATGTAACATAGTCATCGTGGCAGTGGTCCCATGGATCCCACAGGTCATAACTTGTGGCGTCTTCTTCACGCCTGTCATCCTCATCATATGCAAGCTCGGAATCCTGTTCATCGCCGCACTCGTCGTAGTCACCCCAGTAGTCTTGCCAACAACGACACTCTAGGCAGCAAGAAAGAGATTCTCGGAACGACAGCTCAGGATCTGGAGCGATAGTAAACACAAACTCTAGAGTTCGCGGCTCAGGAAGTGCTGCTTCCCAAATGAGCAGGCGGAGCTCGAGGGGGAGCCGAGAAAATTGAGGGAATGTGTTGAGGGCCATATGTGTAGAAAGTCGACACAGACGCAAAACCAAAATTCGTTGCAGGCAATTCATGCAATCATTTGTGAGATTTGTAAAGGAATTCAGTGCTGCCAAAGTAGGACTATGTTGTCAGCGTGTCGTTGAAAAGGGGTGCTGGAAGAATGTTCTTCCGATCGATGTTACAGGGGAAGCTTGCTAGAAATACAGGGGGCTATCCCGCCATACCCCGCCGAACAACTTCAAGGTGAGAAGGAAACAAACTTGGTGCAAATACATGTGCAGAAAATAAGACACGCTCTCCCACGGATTTAAGAGTTGGAATTATGAGCTTCAATGCGATCCTTCTAAAGATGTTTCTTCTCCGGATTACCAGCATTTATCTCCGTCTCATTGAAACGCCACATCTCCAAATACAGCCCCACTAGGCCAAATGAAGAGATACTCGCGATGCTATGCGACTCCACTATTCCTGTTCAGGACATACTTACAAAATGTAAACAGCCCTCCGCAACGGAACAGAAAACTACTGAAATTCCCCTATAGTATGAAATTTAAATACTCCATTGCCCCGCAAGCAAAAACAGAAACCCTCCTTTATAAGCAAGTCCTCCAACGTTCAAGAAAACCCAACCTACCTGATTCTATAACTATATACCGAAGTAGAAATGGCAACTGCAAAAGTCATCGTGACCGGCGGGAACGCAGGCATTGGCTATGAAATTGTCAAAGCTCTTTTCCAATCAGCCAAGCCGTACCATGTCTTCATGGGATCTCGCTCTCTCGAGAAGGGAAAGCTTGCCGCCGAGACGATGAAGAAGGATTACCCCGATGCGAAGAATACAATCGAGCCAATTCAACTTGATGTCACCAGCGATAAGTCCATTGAAACTGTTTTTGAACACGTCAAAGCAAGTCAGGGACAGCTTGATGTTCTTGTCCACAATGCTGGTAAGTATAGTTTTACTCCCAGTTACTCAAATGCTTGAAGAAAATACACACTGACTTTTGATGTACTTACGGGCGCCAACTTCGACTTGGAATTCATCCATGGAAAGTCCACACTCCGTGAATCTTTTACGAAAGCCTACGACGTCAACGTAGCCGGCGCACATGTCCTGACCTGGACGATGATGCCGCTCTTGCTGAAATCATCTGACCCACGCCTACTCTTTGTAGGTGGACTTTCCAGTGTCACACTCGCCGCGAACGAGAACTAGTAAGCTGCAAAATACGTAAGCACTTCTGTGCACGCTCGCTGACCCGCGTCACAGTTTCCCAACGCCGCCACCCCCGGCTGGCTGGCCCAAGCCTACGCAGTTTGAAGTTGTCGGGTACCGCTGCAGCAAAACAGCTCTAAGCATGCTTATGCTGGACTGGCATCACAAGGTTGCTCAAGATGGCATCAAAGTCTGGGCTGTTGCGCCTGGGTTCTTGGCTACGAATCTTGGTGGAGTGGGGCCAGAACTCGCAAAGCAGATGGGAGCGGGAGATCCAAAAGCTGGTGGAGATATTGTTAAACTTGTTGTCGAAGGTGGCAGGGATGCTGATGTGGGGAAGTTTGTTAAGGCAGGTGGAGGATTTGTCGCTTGGTGAGCGGATTCAAATGGAAGCTGTCGTGCTCGTCCCCGGAATAGAGGCAAACGCCACAGTTCGGGGGTAGCAGAGAATTCACTACCATGCTCAATCGAAAGAATAACTTCAATCATAGACCTTACAGTATTGTTGAGCAGCGAGAAAAAGGATGATTCCAAGCTTCACATGAAGAACTGACTCCAGCGCTGGTCACCTGTAACTCCAACCATTTTCCCGAGCTCCACTAGTATCACAAAGTAGAGGCTCTGATAGTAGATGTGGTTTGAAAATGTACACATTGGGCAGTTTGAAAGAGGTGCTGCCTTTTCAAAAATGATTACTGCCACAAAGGCGTGAAGGGCTGCAAGACCTGCGTTGGCTGTAGCTCATGTGGAAGTGCGGCCTCTGATTTGATTTTAAGACGGTAGACCTGTTGGAAGGGCTTGCTGCACCTTTTGAAGGCGTAAGATTTTAGCTTTTAATCTTCAGTACATATATCTCATTGAATTAGCGCTTTTTAAACTTTCAGTTGTGATAAGAGAATAGTGACTGGAAGTGGGGAAATGCTCGGTGGTTGGGGTTACACAGAGTGGGTTTGTAGCAAAGCGCGAAATCTTTTGGGCTCAAGGGGTGTGAGCGTTTACAAGGCAACCACCTGAGAATATTAGTATTGGAAAAACATCGTTCCAATCGAATAAAATGCTAAAGGGTGATCTCCAAGAGCTTCAGAATCTACAGTCGTTGTTTTGCATATTCACCTAAGTTTGCTCAAAATAGGCAGCGGCCACCCACACAAAAGCAACTTGCATTTACGCACGCTACTAGCTTAGCTGAGTAATCATTGCGCCCCAAAATTCCCAAAAGCAGTACTTTTGTTTTGCAAGTCTCGACTCTCGATCTGCTTTTTGAGCCTACCACCACCACCAACCCAAACATGGCCGCCGTCCGCAACCTCACGCGCGACTCAGTACCCATCCTGGCAATAAAGCAAGCGATCTGCTTCTATTGCTGGAAGGAATCATCGTCTCTAAGCAAATGCAGCGCCTGCTTACGAGTGTCGTACTGCTCAAAGCTTTGCCAAAAGCATGACTGGACCGAAGGTCACAAAAAGGCGTGCAAAGTCTTGAGAACTTGCAATACATGGCAGAAGTATGTTCCTCCAGAGAACAGGTCTTGGGATTTGTGGGAGGCTGAGAAGGTAAGTTCTTCCCCATTTGGCATATTTCAGGCGCTTCGTGAATGTTGGGTAATCGCGATCCTGACTGCCAACAATAGTTCAAAGAAATGCAATTATTCGAAGACACTTATCCATGTCGGAAGATGGGTACCAACTTCGTCTTGATAAAGTGAGTTCAGTGGGCACGAGCATTACTCAAGTGACTTTATTGACTTCTGGATAGGGATGAGCCATTCTGCTGCCACTGTTTCCGAAGCGACCGCCAAATCGAAACTGGCGAGAAACTCAAGATGTGTCAAGATTGCCATATTGAATACTTCTGCTCTCGATGCCCGCAAACCCACGATTCCCAGGATTGCAACAATTTTCAACTCATTGAAGTTCTCGACAGATTCAACATCCAGTGCAATGCGCAGAAAGCTGTGACACATGTGCCAGGGGACGTTATTACCAAGCCAAGAACCACATACGTGCCATTGTCCAAGGTCGAGAACTGGTATGATTTCTTCACTACGGTATCGAAGATCGACGGATTGAAAGATATGGTGACTTCCGAATGGAAGCTCTTGTCGAAAGATGACAAGTGCATGAAAACTGTGGGGTATCTCATGAGTACCACAGCGGCCTTGTCCACCGTACTCACCATCCTTGCTGCACTAGAAGCCGCCTTTCCGGACATTGGATCACGAACATCGCTCACGCTGCACTTTATTGGTGCTAGAGAACGCGAGTTCGCGGCATTATCTCAAATGCAAGAGTTACTTCACTTGCTTCCCGCCCTCAAAACCCTGCACCTCGTTTTCGTCGGCCCAGATATTAGGCTTGAGATGGCAGCACAATTCGGACTCGGCGTTGGAAAGGGACCGACCGAATATCACCATCGATGCACTCATTGCACTTCCAAAAAGCGCAACATCAACTGCACTCTTTGGCCCGGAACCTACGAACGTTACCTCGAGACTTCGCTCTATTCTAAGCCTGATCTAGCAGTAGCTTTGCACACTGGGTTTATGTCTGAGGATCTCTGGCCAATGTGGAGCCCGGCAATATCCCATCTTGCAAAAGCTTCTCACCCTACGGTCTTCACCCAATATGCTGAGATTGAAATGTGTGCGGAGGGAACCAATTGGGTTGAGCACATTGGGGTCGATTTCATTCAGACTGGAGAAATTAACAAATGGAAGGATCTGGCGCCTGCTCTTTCAAGTGCACAGCCTGGTGTAAGCCGGGTATTCTACTCCAACTACTACTGGTACATCATCAAACCTTATACACTATTACTGGGCTTTGGCAGGTACTTGCGGGCAGCGGTATTAGTCTGTATTCTAGATTTCAGGTATCAGAATGTCAAAACTACGGATAAAAATGAATTCGAGCATGCACGTGCATATACCTATGCTTTTGATAGCACAATAGTTTTTCTCGTCTGACAAACCAACCACCAAAACTCCCAAAACAATGAAAATTCCATTCTACGTCATTAAGAGTCCGCCTTTCTACCTACTTACTTCCCTTTTCTTCCGAAGCGAGCTCCTAGTGGTTTCCCATATGTTGCCGAAAGCATCCTAAGCTCTCCGAGATTCATTTCAAGTCGATCCGATCTAGCGTGAAGGATCAGCTCCTTTCCGATCTAACTCGAACCACTTCAGGTAGGTGTTTCTCATCTGGAGAGACGTTGCCCGGTATTCAGCTGGCCTTGGAAACTCTTGACTGACGTCTTTATCTTAGATCGAGATTCGACAGGCAGCCTTTTTGAGCGCGAGTACCAGAAAACGTCGATCTTTCGCCATGGACAACCCGACCCGACGGTCCCAGCTACCATTACCCCAGTCTCTATCGACAAGGGCCTCGTGTGTTCCTATAATACCGACAAGCCCATCGAAACTTTCGAGACTTTTCCGAAGCTGCCAATTGAGATTCGAAGGAAGATCTGGAAGTCAATTTGCTTTGAGCCTCGAGATATTGATATTGCGGTCTGGCTTGAACCTCATGGTGGACACGAATATGACCGCAATCTTCTTTGCAGTATTATGAAGGAGCTTAACTATCAAAAGGAGGAAACCTGGGGCTGGAAGAAAGGAATCCTTGCATGCTCGGGAATTTATTCGCATGCTGGTCTCCCAGTGGTCTTCACAGTCTGCAAAGAGGCGCATAACGAAGCTCGCCGTGTCTACGAACGAGGCTTTCCACTAAGAAATGATGGATTCAGTCAAGTGTTTCGTGGTATCACCATTGACGTGTTCAAATCGATCTCCAATTCTTTAAACGGCATATGTGTCAACTGGGATGTTGATACCGTTTGCTTTATGCGGCCAGACTTCCACAATGGCATTTGCTACACCGACTTGAGTAACTCATATGTACCATATCTCATCCAGGAGTCGAAGAAATACAAAAGAATAGCGGTGGATGAGGTCAACGTGCGACAGCTTTGCGCCGATTTGTATGATAGGGATAAAGAATTGCAAGGTGAGCAAGTTGATCAAATTCCGATTTACTGGTCTTCATTTAGCCGGAGATCAATCCTGGGAATTCCTGGAACTTCGAGATTGATTTGATCCCAACACAAGATGTGGACATGAGCGCCTTCCCAGGCGCGAAGGAGAAGCTCCATGAGGCCAACACAACTTTGCAAGAGTTTGTAGCGACCTATTGGAAGAGGTTTGATGACGATCCCGATCGCTGGGCATTCTCGGGACCGGTTTTGGGGCACCACCGGTGATAAAGTTGGCCATATTGCAGCTGCGGGATACGAACACCATTTCACAGGTGGCCATTTGAAAGGCTGTTTTTCTTCTCTCATGGGCTCAACAGTATTGGAGAGATCGTAATGGCCAGCGAATTGGGAGGATGCCATCATCGATATCCTTAAGATGGGGTCACAAGTTGCAACAAGAACATGTCTATGGGCAAGGTATTCGTTTTGAGAGGAGGAATGAGTAGTGGCCTACAACGGTGTATTATGTCTTACTTAGACAGGAGATTTGAGGTGGTAGTGCTTTTCTCGAGAGGGGCCGGTTTCCATTTGCCGCGAGACCCAGAGGACGTTGGGATTGCGTACGGAAGGTCATCCGCTGTTAGCTTATTACGATTGATGAAAGAATATGAGAATCTGGATAAATATATACCTGCATCAACTGTGACTTTAGCCCACAAATCTCGAGTGCTCGTTCTTGGTGACACAACATAGTCACGTGGAGGCTTTTCTTTTTTACGGCAGAACCTCAAAATCTCAACCCAGCAAACGACTTTTGCAAAACAAGACACATCTCACCCCCACCATTGCTCCAAGCTTGGTCTTGTCACCGAGCTGTTTGATACATTTGAAGCTTGGTTTAAGAACGGCGATGCTCCATTCGACAAGTCTGAACTAGCGACGCCAAGAGGAAAACATTCCACCCGCAAATCCGTCAGTACGCGTTGTGCAGTGTCTCGGCCTCTGTATCCCATAACTAATGTATTGTCAGACAGCTTCCATTCCCATCTTGTCAGAAAAATCATCACCTACGTCTTTTCAAAATATGCCGTCTCAGCATCCGACCCCGACGAGCTCCAACGCCACCCAAACGACACAGGAGGCGGCTAATATTACCGATGATCCAAAGTTCGAGTTATTTCCCAAACTCCCTTTCGAAATCCGAGGGAAAATTTGGAAGGCTGTTTGCTTCATCCCTCGCAATGTCGGTCTTTGGTCGACTCGCCTAGACAGCTACCATCGCGATCAGTCTCAATTCCTAGAAGAGATGCCCGTTCAATTTGATACCAACGTCAAAGTACCGTCTCTACTTCACGTTTCCAAAGAAGCCAGAAAGGAAGGACTGAAGCATTATGTCCTGGAGTTCGGCTATTGCAGTTCAAGCAGCATATGTTACAGCAGGGCCCAAATTAAAGTTGACATCGAGCCTCGAATTTACATCAACTTTGATGTTGACACTCTTTGTCTACTCACAGACGAAATCGAATTCGGACCATACTTGGAGGTAGCAGGGGCTCGAGTAGGAGCTGAGATAATGACTGACCTACGCGATGAGTTGGGGAGAGTGGTTTGCGAACGCGAAAGAAAGCTGGATAGCGTTGCAGTGTCGGCATCATGGATCAAGCACTGCTTTGGTACTAAAAGTAGACCAAGCAATTATAATCCGTGGAACAGGAACATTCGTAATCTTACGGAGAATATCCGCAAAGAACTTATTATCTATTGCGAAACGGAAGTAATGTTAAAAAACGGCCAAGAAGTTTACCACCACCACCGGAGAGTTGGACGGAGTACGGATTTTCTTCCTTACGATCAAGACACTATCACTTCTCGACATATCATATCTCCAGAAGCGGATGCCACACAACAGTTACAAGAATTGAAGCAGAAAGAACTTGAGAGAAGAGAAGAAGATGAGAAGTATAGGTTAGAAGATGGATCGCACAGCCAGGCTATAGACGATCTCCCTACCCTTAAATTGGCAGCTTTGGCGATGATTCCACCAGAGGATTCATTGCGCTCCATTGAAGCCGATATCTAATTCTGCCGTCTGTTATCGAGGAGAGGAACGGAGAGAAGAAGAGGGGAGGTTAAAAATTGCTGAGAACGGAGGTGCTTCTCGTAGGTTTCACGGCGTCATAGTGGAATTGAAGTCCGTTGCATTTTGTATTCTATTCTCACTCCCCTTGGACGTGTTGCTAGCGCTTCAGTAAATGTTTTCCATGTACGCCGTCTTTTTGACTTCCACAAACAAATCCATCAAGACTGGCAATCGGCAACCGTCAAAGCAGAACATAAAATTGTAGATCATGGGTGAGGAGATACCCTCAAAAAACAATGAACTCCGTCTTATTTATTCTCAACAGTGACCAACAAATAACTTTTCTTTGTCTTGCTCGCCCTTTAAATATTCGAAGCCTCCGGATGCAGCTAGCTCGACCCGTCTCCCTCAAACATCGAACAATGGCCACCTCCACCTTTTCTCAACTCTTCTTTGTTCCACGTATTACTCGAGTATGTCGAGTCTGCCTTATATGAGCCCATGAAAGAATACACTTGCCCAAGAAAAGCGAGCAACAAGAATAAGTCATGTATAGATTTCTCACAATCATATACAAAAGCAAGTCTCTTAACATCAACGTCTAATTTCATACACTTTACCGATTCAACTGAATACGAGAACGTTTCCTAGACCTGACCAGCAGAGACCACACACCAGAAACAGCTACTAGGACAGACCAAAAGAGAAGCCCATAAAGTTTCGCCCCAGAGCCAGACGTTTGGTCTCCATTTCCCAAATTCTTAGTACCTAACGTAATCTTCCAAACAGACAAATAATACATTTGACCACAGAAACAGAACCAAAACAAGCTCAACAGACCCAAAGCATCACTATGTCCAACCAACAATCAGAAAACGACCGCATCCGAGCAGAACGCCTCCGCCGGTTCGGAGGCCCCAACTCCGGCTCCCACTTACTAGGAAACCAAGGACAA
>QGMK01000626.1:0-20055 GCA_007825345.1 Lachnellula suecica
AAATAATATAAGCTTTTATATATAATAATATTAATTAAAACTTAAATTTTTCTTAAGTTTAAACCGATCCTTAGCTATTATAAGGCTGTGTCCTTTATCTACAATATTAGTTTTGAAAAGTCACTTCAACTATCTCAGTCATTCGGCTTGCTTTCTATATCGCATCTCTGGCGGTTTCCTTTCTCGTTGTAACTTCATTGCTGTATCACACTTGACGCGGCTGGTAAGAAACTTTCAGTCACAGAAGTGTGCTTCAATCTCTCTCATTGCTTCGCGATCACTGGCTTGCCAGCAAAATGGAGCCCAAAAGTGCTACTACAAAAACCCCGCAAACAGCAGGTAGTGTCACACCCAACAGACTTCCTGTTGGGGCTGGGCCAATGATGTTCCTGCTGGGTAGGTGTTTTGGGATTATTTCCAGCGGCAGTGTATCTACAGTTCCGGCGAACCGAGATATTGTTCTGCGATCACATCTAGTAGATGTGAATTGGATTGAAAGATAGGTTGTCTTTCTATTTGATTTTTTTTTACAGGCGAAATTTCAACTACTGAAGACAGCGTCTGATATGGTGACAGAGTAAGGATTTGGCAGGATCTTGCCAGTAGAAAATCATGATACTTGGAGGACAGCTGTAGGGCTGCTTGCCTGTATCCATGCCTCACTTCCGTCTTCAGGATCAACTATAAATCAAACCCATCGTTTTCGCAACTGCATCCTCTCCTCTTCCTCTGGGCGCAGGGCTTCATCAGTGATAGTGCAAGAAAGGACTGGTATCACTGAAACACAGAAGTGACTAGTAATCGCAGGCATCTAATATGATTTCTCGTCCCTCCCACCGGGAAGCCGTTGGCAAAACTCAGAAATGGGACCTGCACTCGCGGCCAGGGCATATCTCTCCAACGCCCATGAATCCGTGAGGCAGTGGGGCGCGTTGCATGAAGAATATCTTACCTGTGTAGAGACATGTCGACAAGGTGCTGCTGCTGCGCCAGCATAACAATAAAGCGAAAATGAATGTTTGCCAGAGTCGACTGCAACGGGCACAGTACGTGTTGATTCTAGTAGTAATACATATCTTACAACATGATCCACACATCTTTAACGCAGCCTTTTGACGGCCACCAATTTATCCAAGCCCCTCCCTTCATCCAGCGCCCACCCACCTGTCACATCAAGCTTATATATCTTCCCCTTTACCGCGACCTTCATAAAACCCTCTCTCACGAAAGCCCGCCTGGTATTTGCGAACAAGCTATAAAACGCCTTATTCGCATCTCTGAACGGCATAGACAGTATATGATTCCTCCTGTATTCCAATTCTTCCTCCCTTTGTTTCTCGGCCTGTTCCATCTCCCGCAAGCTGATAGCAGCCCTAGTTGGAGCCGGAGCGGCAAGAGCTGTCGGCAACTCCAGCTGATGGGGCTCAATATACAATTTCCTCGGCGGGAAAAACGGCACCGGGAACATTTTCCTCAGTTCGACCTCGAGTTGCAGCTCTGGCACTGAAGCACCACCCTTCGCAGCTGTGCCGAGGGACATGACGACTGACTTAGGGACAGCGGTGATAGATTTTATTAGCATAGCGGGACCCATGATAAACCAGCCGGCCATGGCTGCCATCAGGAAAGTGCCGACTCCAAAGGCGTAGGGAACCCATGAGGAGATTCCATCCGGAGGATCAGAGTACTGGTAATAGGTATAGCCACCATATCCGAGAAAAAGGCCTGCGGCTCCATAGCTAGTAATCATGAACATGGTGTGCGATGGGGCTTCATAGAGGAGTGTAGAGTGAGCTCTCTTTGCGAGCGTGTTGGCGAAGGACTCGTAGCTGCGAGCTACCCCAGAGCTGCGGGCTGGGATAGGAGCTTTCGGATTGGTAGCGGGGATTGAAGACGGGATGGTTTTGCCCTTAGGTGCGACAATTTTAGAGCCCCGCGATGCTCGTAGGATGGGGACGGAGGAGAAGAATCGAGGCTGATAGCTTGCATGGGGAGGTTGGATTCTGGGTCGTATGGCAAATTGATGCCTCAAAAGGCACCCTCTTGAAAAGGCGGACATCTATATCATATTGTGATTAGTAAACAAATAACTTTCGTGCTGGGAAAAAGCTAATTCTTACCTTGAAGAGCTTCAAGGTGTGTTTGTTGCTGGTGGTCACCCAGAAAAAGTACCAGCATCGGCGTTCGGGGACTACTACTGTAGCGCGGCACGGAATTCGTTGGGGCGACGCCAACTTTTGACATCTACAAACTCATGCTTCTCAACCCGCTCCTAAAAGCCAATTGAGCTTCGATTTTTTCCAGCCAGTATGGCATCTTTTGCGACAGCTTGTCGCTGGTCGGCGCGGCTCACGTCCAGGCAGCTGCGACAAGATGCCGCTGCTCGAGGTACGCAATTTGCTGGGAAGAATTATTTTTGAGGGAGGGACTGGTACTGATAGATTCAAACAGGTTTTAGGACGTCTGCGGCGCGCCTGGCTGCTCAGAATTTTACAATGCCGGCATTATCGCCAACTATGACCGAGGGGAATATTGCGAGCTGGAAGGTTAAGGAGGGCGATTCGTTTTCGGCCGGTGATGTGCTGCTGGAGATCGAGACGGACAAGGCCTCCATGGACGTGGAAGCTCAGGATGATGGGATAATGGCCAAGATTACCCAGGGAGATGGGTCTAAGGGAATCAAAGTTGGAACACGAATTGGAGTTCTAGCAGAACCAGGAGACGATGTCAGCAGTCTGGAAATTCCCGCCGAAGACAGTGCTCCAGCGCCAAAGGAGGAAGCTTCCAAAAAGCCTGAGACCCCCTCAGAATCAAAATTAGAAGCTGCACCACCCAGCGGTCCCTCAGAGTCGTCGGCCAAGAAGCCTTCTAAACCGGCGGAGAAACAGACATACCCACTCCTACCATCAGTCTCGCACTTGCTCCACGAACATGGCCTTGAGCAAGCAGATGTGGACAAGATGACCCCTAGCGGTCCAAACAACCGACTACTGAAGGGCGATGTTCTTGCATATATCGGATCAATCTCCTCCTCATACCCAACCGAGCTCTCCGGCAAGATTCTCAAGCTCACCCACCTCGACCTCCGCAATATCAAGCTTGCGCCACCACCTGCAGCACCAAAAGCAGCCAAGGAAGCTGCAGCTGCCCCGCCACCTGTTGCTAAAGACCTTCAAGTTGCTGTCTCCATATCCATGACGTCCGTCATTGAGGTACAGCAACGGATACAAAAGACACTCGGCGTATTCATGCCTCTTTCAACATTCATTGCTCGTGCTACGGATGTTGCAAATGACAACTTACCCCAGTCAAAGACGTATACGCCTTCACCAGATGAGTTATTCAACCAAGTTCTTGGACTTGACAAGGTCACTTCTGCGAACGGTGTCAGGGGATCTTTCCTGCCACAGATCACGGCATTGCCTCAAGCAGCCCCAGCAGCGAAGCCAAAAAAGACGGCACCGAAAAGCTTTGATATAATCGATCTTCTGTCAGGAAAGCCGACACCATCCAGACTTGCCTCTAGACCTGCACCAGGTTTGTCAGCCTCGGTCAATGTATTCAGTGTCACTGTTCCGAAGGGAGACGAGAAGAGAGCAAAGGTCTTTTTGGATAGAGTGAAGACCGTCTTAGAAGGAGAGCCTGGCAGACTCGTCTTGTGAGAATGACTGAGTTGTATGTAGTATAGCGTGCAAAATTGATACCATTGCAAAATATCCATGGCTCTTCGAGTGCCAGAGTCAATCGGGAAAGACAAATGCGTCCGAGTGTGAAGGGGGACCTGTCCTTGTTCTAGTTACGCAGCAGTCCGCCAAGCCTTCTCTTGCTTCACTCAGCCCTCCACGAGTTGGTCGAAATCAGAAGGATCCTCATCTACCTTGCCAGTTGGTCTTTGTACGTGAATCTTGTATCAGAATTCAACGTCTGGTAATTACCAACCAATCGTTTTGCGGATGCCTGATGCACTTTCAAGCGAGCCTTCACCAGCCACTATTCGATGTTGGAACCATCAGGCCACCATATCCTGTACCTAAATATATATACTTCGGATCTGTACATTTCAATCGCAATATCTGCAAGATATTTCAAGTTTGGAGTTTCTCTGAAAACCCTCAATCATGCCTTACACTTTACCACAGCAGTTGGCTCGTGCCACTGGCATGCTTCAAGCGCTCCCTGCCGCGCTAGTAATGGTCACTATGGGATTCTGGGTTTATGAGGACATGACTCAGTACTGGCACGTTAGTATCTATGAATTTATGTAAGTATCGTCTCTTCAAGTCCCGGGCTGCCCTCGTAAAGGGTTGATCGGGCTGAAAACATTCGCCTATAGCTAGAAGCGAATTACGGAGTATGCACCACAATATCAATTGCTAATATTAGAGACAATAGAAAGGATCTGTTTCTATGCTTCATGGGTGCTGGAATTCTCGTCGTGCTCGCTGTCCCCTACGCTCCCACGACAACTCTGATCGTGTTCCGTTTTGAGCTCATCAAATCGGGCCTTGCCACCGCGGCGTGGTTGTGGATTTTTCTGGACAGTATCTTCGCACCCATCAAGAGGCCTTACTACCAACCTCCTTCGAGGCGTGAAACAGTGGCTAAAGCTGCGCTCAGTGTCGTTATCCTGTTGTAAGCAATCTTGCAGGCTGGATGTCGAACACTAGGGCTGACAAACTTGTAGTGTGCTGTACTATCCAACACTTGTGTATGCGTACCTGGCAGATAAGGGGAAGGTGCCATCTAGTGCGTCGAGGGAGGAGGAGGGGCAGGCTGGGGAAACTGCTCCTTTGCTAGGCCAGTAGACGGGACAAACATGCAAACATAGATTTCCCCGCATCAAGCAGGACAGTCTCGAGATCGAAGACGGGACGGCACAACGAGATGTAGGTGCTACAGATCTTCAGTGGCCGGCTCGGTAGGGTTGGAAAGACGGGAAGGTACCTTCGTACATCTGTTAGCTCGACGCTGAGATCGAATCATAACTTTGTAGCCAAGAAACCAAGACACACTTCTCAGGAACATCGTGGCCCAAAATAACATGCTTCTTGCCGCTGAATAACTTCCTGATTACAAGGATGTCTGTGAATGCTTTTGTTCACCAAGCCTGTCAATTGCTGAGCCCACGCCGGGGGAGAAAGGTGAGCTAGCCATTAACTTTGCACTATCGCGTGTGCCCGTTTTTGAGTTCATCTTTCGAAGATAGGACGAAAAGCTTCTTTCAACGGATCTGTTGTGGCCAGCTCGTGATTATGGTTCCTTTCCACGTGGAAGTTCATGATCGTGGAGGCTAGATAAATGAAACACGATCCAGGCGTTCGGTGGCTTGAGAAACCTGAACGCCACGAAAAGTGTACCCAATCTCCATGGCCAGGCAGACTGTGCTTGTTGTTGTCTCTCCGAGTCTGCGCGACCAATTAAGCGATATCAGGCTGGAATTGGTTACCTTTTGAGCATTAGTAAGGGGGTGCGTGAAGTTGGTGGCGTTTTCCCGTTCAGCTTCTGCAAGAGCAGACAACCAGGGGTGATGTTGAGAGCATGAATGTTTGGTTTAAAGCGAAATTTGATCTCGAGTATCAAAGTCAAGTGCTCCCGAAGTCGTGCAGGTTGACTCGATAACCATGGTCGTGGCAGTAGTTCTCAAAAACCCCAATTTTGTGTCCTCTCCAGCTGTAACCTAAAGCTGTGTCCGTTTTCTTTCCCGTTTTCAGCTCTTGGCGGCGGGTCAATGCAGCTTTTCTAACGCAATAAGTCGGGAATCACCCCATGTCCTCCGCATGTGATCTGCAGCACGGTCAACGTTGCAGGGTTCAGCCCAGTCATGGCGCCGATTTATTCATCCCCAGCCCTGCCCTACCGTGCTGGTCGCTAGCATACCCTGTTTCTATAAGCGTTCCCTGCTACCATGTTGTTTGCATTAGTCTAGATCATTTTCTTCAACCTGCGAGCCTCATAGGGTATATGAGCGAGTCTGCATTCCGTTTCCTTCCTTTTCAGCTGTTCAATGTCTGAGTGTCTCTCCTCCAAAGGGGCCATCTTAAGCCACGATGAAGCTTGAGGGCGCCTCCGGTACACTTTCGCCGTTACCGGAAGTTCTGTCTCATGGCCTTGTAGCCGTCTCGACGTTCGGACTACTTTCATTCTTCTGTTCGAGTTCCTTGTTCTGTTATCTGACGTGGCACCTCATCTCATGGCACCGGAGGTCTGTCGTGAAGGCTCCAACAAACCAATTCCTCTTTTTAATCTACAACCTCCTCCTTGCCGATATCCAGCAAGCCTGTGCGTTCTTGCTCAACATCACTGCGCTACGAAACAATGCCATAATCGTTCAAACACCGACATGCTTCGCTCAAGGTTGGTTCGTGTCTACCGGAGACTTAGCCAGCAGCATCTTCATCTTGACAATTGCCATCCACACTTTCTTCAGCGTGGTGAAAGACTATAGGCTTCCAACGGGAGCATTCTACTGCGTAATTGCCTTCAATTGGACGTTTGTATTTATCATGGCTGCCATTGGACCGATTCTCCACGGCAAGGATTTTTACGCCCGAGCCACCGCCTGGGTAAGTTCTTTCTACCAATGCCAATGCTATTAGTATACTAACTGCGGTAGTGCTGGATTGATGAACAATTTTCTGGAGAGCGTCTCTGGTTCCACTACTTCTGGATCTTCATCTGCATGTTCTCTACAATCCTCATATATGCCTTCATTTTTTTCTGGATGCGCCGCAAATCTCGCTCTGGCCAAATCTCGAACAAAGGAACCCACGGTGCTACTCCGTTGATGATCTTGTATCCGTTGATATACACCGTCTGCACTATACCACTCGCTGCTGGTCGTATCGCAGCACTGGCCGGGAACGATGTATCTCAGGGATACTTCTGCGTGGCGGGAACTCTAATAGCCTGTAACGGGTGGCTCGATGTCCTCTTGTACGCAAGCACGAGGGCCGACATTGTGTTTGCAGAGTCTCCTCCTGGGGAAGAGACTGGATTGGAAACATTTGCATTTATGGGAAAAGGACATACTTTTGGGACAATAACGACCATACAGGGCGGCGGTGGTGTTGAGAGAACTACAAGCAGGCATGCGAGGAGCAGTGGTGGGGAGAGTGTGGATCATTTATACGGCATGAATCAGATTGGTATAAAAGGAGAGGTGACTGTTCGGAGCGATGCAGTCGATCCAGCTGTTCATTCCAGGGATCAAACAGGCATGGTGAGTGCAGTGAGTGCAAATAGCAGCAGAAGTTGGGAGGCACGGAGTGTGATGAGTTTTAGCAGTTGAGTACTGGACGTGCCAATTCTGGCAAGGAATTAAAATATAAGCGTTGAGTAACCATCCTCAATTCTAGAATTCCCTTTTAGACATTCTAGCATTGATTCACTTCCCAAGATCTCCTCCTTTGTCTTCTTGATCTCGACAGTGAATATTAGTCTTCTCTAGGCCAAGTTCACTCACCCCCACAATCTTTTCAAGTCCAGACAAACCTCCCGTCAACAAGACATACTAATTAATCCCAGCTAACATAGCATACAGACAAAATTTGTGGTCCCATTGGATGGAGTTGAGAACTACCAGATTTTGGTTTGCAGTATCAACTCTTCTCCACATTGACCCTCTCTTTTGCTCAGAGAGTCAGAGATTATTCGTGCTTTCATCTAAGAAGGTAGGTGTTCCGACGTGATAAATGTAGGTGGATTTCAAGTATTTTCCCGAGATGAGGAATTGTGGCTTGAGAAGCTATTGGGCGGTTGCGATACTTAAACTTAAAAAAGCAGGATCCTGCAGATTCCCAATCTAGCCCCATTTCCAGACTTTGACCTTACTCCTTGGGACATTTGGGGACGGTCCGATCCAGACTGGTTGTCTCTGATACTTCTGGATCTGGAACAGAGCCAGTGGCTTGTAATGAGGGGTCCTCGGAAGTATTATTGCTCACCCCCTTGCAGGATTCAGATTATTGAAGTACCAATGTACCTGTCTATCATTCCACACCCAACAATCAAAACTGCTTCAAGGAAGCCTGGGGTGAAACGACCGGTCTCTCTTTCCCAACATAATTTGTTGTAGTCTTGTCAGTCGGGGAAGGAAGCAACGACGACGCGATCTCCGGCGTCGCGTAACCTCTCTTTTGCCATCGATTGAGGATTTCCTAAGGATGATGCGAACCTGGAAGAATTTCATTGACATCTGAAGTTGCCAGATTCAATTTGTAGGCCCCCAGCAGCGCTTTCATTCTCCGCAGCTAATTGAAAATACAGGACGGTGGATTGGGGACGAAGCGTCTCTCTCATTTGGAAATGCCTTTTCCAAAGCGATGGATTCCCATACTGTCTTTCCTCACAGCCGGATGTGTTTTCTGGCTTGTTAAGCCTTCGGCGCCAATCGTCTCCTTGGACTCTCTCTCACTGCCTTTACAAACAGGGACACAATATACGAGTCCCCTCACGGAAAAGGGCACAATTGAGGGGTCGCAGTTGGCGCAGGTCCCCTTTACGTCTGCAGAGCAGCAGACCCAGGAGCCGGAATTGGGGCCGGTGGCCAAAGTGCCATTTCGCGCCGGTACTCTGAAGGCTGTGGGCGCGTCTTACACGAAGACAATCATTGTTCCCAAGACGATAAAAGAGGATGTGAACTGGATCGAAGAAAACTTTGGAAGTGATACCACTATCAGGAAAGTCATCTATGTTGCGGATGATCCAACAGCGGAGCTACACCCACCGAAAAACAAGGGCCATGAGGTTATGATCTACTTATCGTATATCATCGACCACTACAACAACCTCTCAGATGTCAATATTTTCATGCATTCCACCAGATTCTCTTGGCACGGCAACGACCTCCTCGACAACGACGCGGTGCAGATGATATCTCGGCTTTCTTCGGAGCGAGTACAGCGAGAGGGGTTCATGAACATGAGATGCCATTGGGGTAAGATACATGATCCCGATTACTTCTTGCAGCCCCCGACTCGGAAGCATTGAGTCTTCCTGAAATTCCCCAAGGAAAAAGGCTAATTCCCCGTTCGGATAGACCCTGGCTGTCCAGCATGGATGCACCCTGGGGCTGTCGAAGAAGATTTCAACAAACAGGAAGAGACAATGCTGGCGAGGACATGGTCGGAACTGTTCCCCCTTGACAGCATACCGGAGGTACTAGCGCAGCCGTGCTGTGCACAATTCGCGATATCCAGCGACACAATTCGAAGTCAGCCTTTGGCAAGATATGTGTTCTACCGAGACTGGCTTTTACGAACAAACTTGTCTGACTATATCAGCGGAAGGATCTGGGAATATGTCTGGCAATTCATCTTCACAGGGAAGAACGTTGTCTGCCCGAAAGAACATGCATGTTACTGTGATGGTTTCGGTGTATGCCTCGGCGGCGAAGATGAGTACACGAACTTCTACGCCCGACGCAAGGAGCGGAATGAGTTGGAGTCAGAATTGATAATATATCACGAGAAGTTGACCGTGTATCGCGAGTCAAAGGAGCGGGGTGAGGAGACAGACGAAATCGAAGCCGGGAAGGATTTAGAGCTTGAAGGGAGAATCGAAGGCTTGAAGGCCTGGGAGGAGCAAAAGAAGCAGCTGGCAAAAGAGCGAGGGGATGTTGCAATAAACAGAGCCAAAGAAGCGGGAAGGGAATGGAAAGATGGAGATGGGTTTTGATCTGCCATCAGGTTAGAGGTCACGTTGCGTTCCAAGCCATCATTTTCATCGGCGACCTGGGCTCAGGAGAGGCAGGTCTGACACTACTGTCATGAACTACCTGCAGCGCAGCTCGAGGAGAATTTTCGGGGCGCTGCCTGCTTCCGACTCCGAGGGAAACGCTGAAAGTTTCCGTAGCAGGCCAAAATAGGGTTTTATTGGCCCTTGAGCCAAAACGAGGAAGGAAGTATCACGTGTATAGGGGGTACAGTGCTTCGATTTAGACTACTGATGGACAGGCTAGGACCGTGCCGAATTCTTGGCATCTTTCAAGCAAATCAACATTGTAGTTGTTCAAATTCTAGTTGTACTTTAGGGGAAGTAAAAAAAAAGGAGTTGGAGTTCCCAAAAGAGTTACTCTTTACAGATCAGAGGTCTGTGAGTAGTGACGTGGAGAACCCTTACTGACTTTTCCGGGCGCATGGCGCGAACCTGGAGTCATGGACCCTGACTGCGAGGCTGAGCGAACCCCTTGGTAAGACTCTTCCCATGATAAGGAGTTCCTAAAGGAGTCAATAGGGGCGTGTAGCTACCTTTTGTAAATCGTACTAAGGATATTAGTCTCCGTGTTCGGAGACGCCTTACGCTTATGAGCTAGCGTTTACAATTGCAAACCCCTTGAGAACTTTACAAGAAGCCAAATCTGAGGGTTGAATTGCAAAGGCGCTAATATTGCAATCTATACAAATCTGTATCAAAAAGGGAAATACCAGCCCTAAATGTGGGTCTCGCACTTCAAATTGCACTAAAGTGCGTGTATTGAAGCTGAAAGGGACGATTGCAAACCAAAATGTTTCATATAATATATCTTTAGGAAGCCTTAAAACAGCTAGCTCATGAAGATCTGGTGGGAAGCTATCATATTTACAAGCGAGGCTAAATTCATTCGTCTTCGGCAAAGCGAGAAATCTGCCACCCCCACAAAACTATTCTTTGAACCCCAAACTATTAAATAAATCTTTTCAAACTTGGTACAATATTAAAAGACTGTTCTAGGAACCCTCAGTCTTTGTTTTATATTTTTTTAATATTGCGTTATTGAGTTATTCGAGGTTGCAAAAATTCGCTTCGCCGAAGACGAATGAATTTAGCCTCGAAGAAAAGCTACACGTCCCTATAGCGCAATATGCCATGGGAATATGAAAGGCCCGCTTGGCCCAAGCCGCAAAGATGGAGACATAAAGCTCAGCGCTTTGACTCTAGCATTACTAGTTATCACAAGTTGACACTGACAGCTGCATATCAACGCATGCGAGGTACGAGATAGCTCTTGAAGCCGTCGCGGAACTTGGATCCGGCGTGCCCTAACATCCCGCCCAGGAGAGTTCGTGGTAAACGGTCGCGCCGCTTGTAAATCGTGATGTTCGGTGGAGGACGCCCAATCGACCCAAGCGTGCGTCTTTAGCTCCTGTCAGATCAACGCCTAATCTCGCAGGACGTCTGCTTTAGGCCATCCATCTCTTGCACATCTTTCGCCCAAAGTCAAAGTCATGGTACCGGTAACCAAGCCTCATCACGATGCAGGACTCAAGAAACAGGCTCGTCGAGATCGCGAACAGCTTTTTCGATCTGTCACTTTCATGGCCTGTGCGCCGTACAGTACAGTACCTGTTGAACGGATCCGTCAGAACGGCAAGTTGGATTCGATAGATCTTGCTTGCCACGTGTGTTGTGAGCTCAGCTTGTGCTTCTGTTCCGCCCACGACATCACGACTTTTCTTTTTTGCATTGTCCAAACAGCCTCGTCAGCCTCAGACGTCGCGATGGGCCTATCGAACAGCAGTACAGTATAAAGTTTTAAAACAGAGAAGAAAGTACAAAGGTCAGAATAGCTGCCGGGGCAGGGAAGCCCCAGCTATATCAAGCAAATCTTGTGTCCTACTTCGTAGAAATACGGAAAAATCGGGCAATTTGCAAAATCCACGGTTGGTCAATTGCGAGAGATCTCCAGTTAACCCCAGAGTTAAAGCGCAAAGGCTACAGAAAGTGCCGCAGCGTTGCGGACCGTCCACTCCATAGATTTCTCATATGAGAGCGCTCTCAACTTTTCAGACGAAGCTTACCAGAATAGTCCTGCTTTTTCGATGGTCAAATGTTTTAACTACAACTAGAGTTGATAGTGCATATATTAGTGGCTCAGAAGCCCACCAGCTGCACGGCATTGGGTCTCCCGGACTAGCTATTCCATAAATCTTTCGTCCCCTCTATGCCCTGACATTAGAGGCGCAGATCCATCTTTCTCACTACGCCGGTTGATGTAATGACTGACTGATGTCCAGCATAATCGTCGATGCAGAAAACCATTACGGAGTACGCTATATTTACTTAGCTTGGCCCCCCTCCCATATCCTCGGGCCTCCATATTTTTTTTGTCTGAACGATGCATTCTCGTTCTCAAGCTCAAGACTTTGATACAGATCCGTACTTGATGGCGGCAGAAGTCAGAGATATTCCATTCTTTAAACCTACTTCGACGTCTTCGCCCATCAGATTACACTTCAAGCAGCCGGCCGTCAAAACCCCGATTGCCATTAACCCGCAAGTTCGAACATTTGTAGCGCAGGCGAACTTAGACTCAACCATGGACCTCCCAGCGCGCCCAAGGTATGTGCCCAATTTCATGGTTTTCCATGTTTGAAAGTGGAAAAGTGAACGGACCACGCTCGTTGAGAAGGGATTTGTAGAAGTACATGAATTTCAGCCGTCTACTCTTGCGAGACACCAAGTGCCGTGTCCTAGTTCATACCAAGATCTGCCACACTTTCAAAATGAAGCATTGTACAATCAGACGCAAGGAAGCAAACCTGTGCATTTCACTTACTAATTTTCTGTAGCAGCAAGCAAGTTCAGAACGCCGACTACAAGGAGTATGCCTCTCCCAGGCAGTCGGACGAAAGGCATTCAGTCGACGACTTAGCTTCCACAGTCGATTCTCGACCTCAGTCCCAAGGTTCAATGACGACCTACCAAACCACCCTACAATCCGTCCCCACCTCACTCCGCCCTTTGCAACAAAAGAACGTAGACGACCATGATCAGCTCGAGCCCCTGAACGAAGAGGACTTAGATCCCGGGTCTTTTGATCTAGTAGCCCCAGCTGATGAGGGGTACAAACAATTCTCTCTCGAAACTCGCTCCGACCAGCTTTTCTCAGACGAACATCTGAAAGTAATTTTCAGAGACCCGTCTCTGCTGCTACAATACACCGCCTTCCTCAGCGCAAGCAGACCCTCCTCGGTGCCCATCCTCATATACTACCTGGACGCCGTCAAGGCGCTGAAGGCCATAAGCTACTCGAACGCCATTGCGGAGGCGCTGGAGCCCATTGATGGCTTTGATTTCACGTCCAATATTGCGAAATCGACGCTGAATGGGGATCTGGAGGAGAAAGCGAGGATGGCATTCGAGGCGATGGTGCGGGAGGATTTGCCTGCGTATATCACACATACGTACATCCAGACGGTCAGCTTGTCAATACAACGTAGAATCACGGGGAGTTTGCCTTCGCAGCTGAGGGAAGCGTCTGAGGGACTTGCGGAGGTTTTTTGTTTGACTGACCCTTCGAGGCCTGATAACCCGATTGTGTTTGCTTCTGAAGGTTCGTTTATCGACTTTACTTTAATTTCCAATGACTTACATAAATCCAGAATTCCATAGGACGACTCAATATGGGATGTCTTATGTCATTGGGCGTAACTGTCGATTTCTTCAAGGGCCCAGAACAAATAGACATAGCGTCAGAAGGTTGAAGGATGCAGTCGAAGCTGGAATGGAACACTATGAGGTGTTCTTGAATTAGTAAGTACGATCCGCTTTGAGTTAAATTCACAAGCTTATGGCAATTATAGCCGACGGGATGGGTCCCCTTTCATGAACCTGTTGATGATGGCTCCCTTATGCGACAGCCGGGGCACCATCAGATATTTCATCGGCGCTCAAGTAGACATCTCTGGTTTAGTCAAAGAATGCTCCGACCTAGATTCATTTCACCGCCTCGTGCTCGAATCTGAATACGAAGACGCACTGAGAGAAAAAGACGAGACAGTTGAACCCGCGCCAAAAGACGAATTTCAAGAGCTGAGCGAGATGCTGAACCTACAGGAACTGGATACTGTCCGTAAATGGGGAGGAAGAATGCATAAGGAAGCGCAAGAAGAGCACCAAGACTCAAACTACAAGTCAGGAAACTGGAACAAACCCAGACTACTCATCAGTAACAGCCCCGATGGCT
This sequence comes from Lachnellula suecica, assembly GCA_007825345.1. Taxonomy (NCBI): domain Eukaryota; kingdom Fungi; phylum Ascomycota; class Leotiomycetes; order Helotiales; family Lachnaceae; genus Lachnellula; species Lachnellula suecica. The sequence goes on from QGMK01000626.1 coordinate 13,946, forward strand.
CCAAAACTTTCAATCCCACATCCCGCATCAGCGGCAAGCTTAGTGGCATCTACGAGAACTACCTCCTCGTGCGGCCGTACCCCAGTCTACGCATCCTCTTCGCAAGCCCGTCATTACGCGTCCCGGGCATTCTCCAAAGCCCGTTCATGGCCAAAATCGGCGGCTCGAACCGTGTGCGCGACGAATTGACGCAGGCATTTGCCGACGGCCGCGGCGTCACTGCCAAAGTGCGCTGGGTCACCAAGCAAGACATGGAGGGCCGCAATAGGTGGGTCCACTGCACGCCGCTGCTGGGCAACAACGGCGCGATCGGCGTCTGGATGATTGTCATCGTGGACGAGGAGGGGAAGCGGTTCAAGGTCGCGCCGCCCGTTGACCCAAAGTTCGGGAGGACCGTTGGGACGCATACGATGTCGGACAATGCGAGCTTGAGGGATTTTGCGCTAATAAATGGGGGGAACCAGAGCTTGAAGGAGCCGAGTGTTAAGGGTGCGCGGCCAGGGAGTGTTAAGAGTCATTATTCGGGGAGTATGAGTAGAGAGAGGGATGATAGTCCCTACAGCCTGAGATTCTAGTGAACTTGGGACACACGACAGTTTTCTTGTTGCTATGGGAAGTGGGCGGAATTTTTTGCAAGTAATGGGCGACCATATGATGTATTGTATGTAAGTAGTATTTGGCGTAGGAAGGATGGCACTCGATTTTCTGTATGATACCTAGAGAGGGTACGGATTCTTTGTCGAATCTGGGAAGGGAGAAAGCTTGGACCGTACTTATCAGCTTTTGTAATACAATTGGGGGACAATAATATTGAGTTCTTTAAGATGTTTTTCTTTGTCTTGGACTCTTGGCAAGTGTTTGGATTAGGAGACCTTATTATCAGCCCCATGACGAAGGGTTAGGATTCCGGAGTGAGCGCGCAAAGTGGAGAGAGAGGAAGATTTTGGCGGCTCGTGGTAATTTATGTTTGAAACATTCTGCTGGCGGATCCTTGAGAAGGGCTCAGAACCTTTTGGAGGTTGGCAGAGATGTTGAACCTTTCTAAAAACTTGTGATTGCGCGTAGTGGGCAGTGATTGGAGCAATGTTTAGGAGGGTTTATACTGCCCGCTACCACTTGCTTGCTCGTGGCACCTCAAACGGAGGGAGCAACCGACCCCTGCGGTGATCGGAACCTTGAGAGGCGACGACGTCTCACGAGCAGGAATAGAAAAGTAAACACGTCTGACGTCTCTCCGCGTCTAACCAGCGGAAGGAAGAAAAAGAGTAGCAGCTTCGTGGAGAACTGCCGTACCTAGGTAGGTAATTGTCTGGGGACTCGCACGGGGCACAAAGCCACCACTGCACCAGCGTCCAGATAATTCAAACAGCGAAGGCGATCTCGAAAAGCTTTTTCGCAGACCCCTGTCTGTCCTACATCTAGCAACTGAAGCCGGGACATTGTGATCAACCGAGTAATTCCACGCGGGCTTCCATGCGATACCGTATCAACCGGCATCTTGGGTTCCTGAATCGTGGTTTGTGAGTGCAGCCAGTGAGAGAAACGCCAGGCGCTGCAAGCGTCCGGCACGTGGTGTCTGCGCTACTGCATCTACTCCCTTAAAAATGCTTAGGTGTGTTTTCTCTCTCCTCTATTCGCCACATCCCAAAATATGCCCACTCACACGCGCATGGAAAGCGCGCATTCCGATAGCTGATCCTAAGAGCGGGAAGGAGGCAAGCCGGAGCAAGTCTCATTTTCTCGAGGGCGCCATACTCTTTATAAGTTCTGACGCTACCGGCCTAACGCTACCCTCGGCTCCAATTCCGTCCTCAGCCCCGGATGTCGCGTCTCCCGTGCTGCTCTTGGCGCACTGGTGCTTGAAGGCTGCTGAGTTTCAACTTGCAAGCTTTCATGCACCCACCGGGCCTGATCTCAACGCTGCTAACGCGTGTTTCCGTCCAGAAACATTCCCTTCATTGGTTTTATGTCTCGTCTTCCCGCAAGCTAGTCCGTGGTGCCCATCAAACAGGTATAGGTAGAAGCTCAACCCCATCCTACAAAGGCCAAGTAGACGCTTGCTTCTCTTTTAAGTTTCCACTCTAGCACTCTCCTTTGTCTTGAGATCTATTTTGGACCTGTCGATCTCTCTGCCCGAGCATATATCATCTGTGTGCATCCCATGACGCGACGGTCTGCTGGACGTGGAGGCCTACATCCTCAGTTGGATCTGATAGAGAGCTTGGAAGGGTCGTACGCGCGTGATGGCCTTCAACGATACCAACCTGTACATTGCCACAGCTGGAGTTTTGCAGGATCTTAACAATAATCACACCAGAAGCATGTTTGTGCCGACCATATTTGCCATTCTGCTGGCCCTGGGCGCGGTCGCTGTTTACAGCAGAGGGGAGACAAAGAACAGCAGCCAGGACAATGAACCGCCGGTATTGAAATCGAAGATTCCGTTCGTTGGCCACTTGATAGGAATGTTGCGGTGGCAAGTGGGATACATGCAGATGCTGAGGTATTTGGAACCGTGGCCTTCAATCGGGGACTCACATCTCACACGCGATTTCATCCAATACTGATCAGGACCCTCCAGTGCCAAATGCCCCTCCTGGCCAGCCTTCACTCTGAGAATCTTCTCATCTCGCGTTTACGTTATCTGCGACCCTTCTCTCGTCCAAGCCGCGTACCGAAATACAAAATCCTTCGATTTCAACAATTTTGTTGTCGATTGCGCGGAAAAACTGTTTGAGATCAGCGAGCATGGCATGAAAATTGTGCGTGGGGAGACCGCTGCAGGATATGATCCTAACGGACCTTTCTTGAATGGACTCAAAGGAGATTCGTTCTTAAATGATGACCACAAACTCATGGTGGAAACTCTCTCGCCAGGCCAGCGCTGAAAGATTTGAAGTCTGGGGTCTTGAGTCGGGTGGCGGGGTCCATCAATAATATGGGCGAAGGCGGAAAGATCGAGCTGTACAAATGGATGAGGGACATCATTACCATTGCTTCAGCAGAAGCAATCTACGGTCCTGAGAATCCCTTTTCTGAAGACCCCACACTCGTAGACGCCCTCTGGTAAGTCCATCTCTGAATCTTGGGCAAGTCCTGAGAGGTAAAGAATACCGAACTTAGCCTAATCCTATTGCAGGCATTTTGAAGGAAACGTAACTCTCCTTATGCTCCAATTTCTGCCCACTTTCATCTGCCCTAAAGCATACCGCGGACGAATTGCCATCAGAGATGCTTTCGCCCGATATTTCGCCAACCACAATGATCGATCGGCCAGCAATCTTGTACAAGCACATCTTACTGCTTGTAAGAAATGGGGATTCTGCGACAGTGATATCGCCAATCTCGAAATTTCCACATTGTTCTTAGCAACCACCAACACAGTTGCCACTTCATTCTGGCAACTTTCCTACATTCTGTCCGACCCCTCTCTGCTTGCAGAAATCCGTCAAGAAGTGGCGAAGATTGTGCAGAGGAGGAAATCGCCCGAGACTGGTGAAGATGAAGCAGTGATGGATATCACACTCTTCCAAACCCACTGCCCACTTTTGCTTTCCACGTTTCACGAAACGCTACGCCTAGTAGGAGCCGCGACCTCCGTCCGGAACGTCGTCTCACCAACTACCCTCTCCACACCATCCAAACCATCCTACTCCCTCCAATCTCCCGCCATCATCCAACTCCCCTCAGGCATAACCCACCTCTCACCCTCCATCTGGGGCGCCGACGCACACACCTTCAACCCTCGCCGATTTCTCCCCAGCACAAAAGCAGCCCTAGATAAAGACACCAAACGTAAACAGTCGCAAGGCTACTTCCCTTTCGGCGGCGGCAAGCATCTGTGCCCCGGCCGCCACTTCGCCATCACGGAAGTGATGTCGTTCGTCGCAACGCTCGTGCTGGGATTCGATATCGAAGGCTCGACGGTGCCGGAAAGGGCATTCCAGAAGCTCGGCACAGGTGTCAGAAAACCGGTCGGTGATGTAGAGGTTGGTATCGGCCGCCGGAAAGGTTGGGAGAATGTCAAATGGGTTTTCAATACCGACGGCAAGGGCGAAGTTGACTTTAGTGCCATGGTGGGCGATAGTGATGTTAGCGATTGATTAGATACCTCCCTGTTTTTCATGTGCTCAGGGAGTTGAGGTTGGTTTGGGGGACTTACATATGGGCAGGCATTGTTTGGCTGGCTTCATGGCGCGCTTGTAAAAAGATACCGTACTTGTATATAAAAAGACATTCTGCATATAGATATAAACCGCTTATACTCCAGTCCCGGTATTCGCCTCCAGTGAGAGCAGCCAGCGTTTTGTGAGACGATTGAGTTTGTAAGGACTTTGTATCGGCATTTTCCACTTAACGTTTTGAGACGCCGTCCCATCCGACATGCCAGTGTTTTCAGCTTTTGTTGATACCATCCGCACTCCTCTCAGTAAGTGCAACTACTCAACATCATTAGCAGACTGCGGTTGCTCCGGAGTATGCACCTACAGATTGTCGACATAGGATGGCCAGCATGTCAAAAGGGCATAGCAAAAGCATCCACAGCTCGCAGGCCTCCAACACTCGCCCGCGAACCAACACCGGCCATGTGATCCTCATCGCGCAAATCACCGTGGCATACCACAAGTTCCCCACGTTCTAGAACCCTCCCCCGCCACCTCCAAAATATGCGCATACACCCGGGAACTCCTCTTCCCCAATCACCACTCCGGCGCCGCGACGGCTACTGGTTTGGTTCGACGTACTCCTGAAGTGGGTTGGGTTGATGCGTGCATCAGGCACTGGCGACGGAGATGGAGATGCTACCGCGGGAGAGAGGTGAGGAGATGGTGGCGTACCGCATTAACCTGAAAATAAGACCATGTAAATGTCTCACTGGATGTGGGACTTTGTTATGGTCTTATTTTCGGATCAATACGGTAGGAAGTGTTGGCGATATCGGTAAGGGCGCTGGTACTCAGGCTCGTGGGGAGGAAGGAGGGAGCTTTCCGGAACCGTGTTTGTGGAGCCGTTTGTAAACTTTCTTTTCTTCTGCTTGTGATGTTTCGACTTGTCTGAGAGTTTCAAATTTACTGAAAAAGTCACCGCCAGGGTTTGATAGGATGTCGTCAAGTTATATAGGTAGCCACCAGTGTCAACTTCCACGCGCACGCCAACCGCCGGCGATCCCTCCCACGAGACTCTCTTCGCCATACTGTCCACATATATGACAGAACCTGGCCTTCCTATAGCAGCTTCCGTTGTCGAATACTGGTTCAATTTTCGTGTCCCGGTGGCGTGGTGGTCGTCGCTAGTACATACGACTATTCGAGCAGCGATTCGCTCGTGAAGTCGTGGATGGCTGCGCTTTCCCCGCCGAACTCGAAAGATTGAACGCGTATTTGGAGCATCTTATGTAGAGCGATGATCCTGCTGTGCCCAGTGTAGGGGAGTTGTAAGAATGGTTGGCGTTGGCTTCAGATTCAGGAACTCGAGTAAACAAACCAACATCAAAACATTCACTCCCCAATCGCCGCTACCAAAGGCAGAACCCCGGTACTCATCTTAGCTCTGTCATATACCAAAATAAGCCAATTTCTACCAGCAAACCAACAGCTCTGGCCAGTTGTTAATGCCGTCTACGCCTAAGACGTTAAAATCCGTGGCTACCTCTTGAATGACCTATCCGCCTGGCTTCAAGTTGTAACCCGCTCGAATAAAAACCTGACCCCTTAACTGGGCTTGGGTTCTCATACGACCGCTAGTCTCATTGCCTTCTGAAAAGAAGATGTTGAGATAGGCGGTCATGAGTTTTGCATTTTTTTGCTAAAAAATTTGGGCTCGATTAAATCGGTTAGCAAATGATATGTTCGTCTCACTCAGGCCTGAGTGCACTCTACTTGCTCGACTTTGATCACGCCATTAAACCGTTGGCCTTCTTGTCTTCCAAACCGCCCATTTTCCATTTTCCTTTTGTCCGCTAGCGAAAGCAACGCCAGCGAAAGCAAAAGGAGCGAAAGGAATATGCCTTCAAACTTCCGTTATCCTGGGATAACTTCATATTCTTAGCTGGATATATATTTGCAAAAATTCTCTCTTTTGCCAGATACCATGTAATATATATATATATA
>QGMK01000627.1:0-20022 GCA_007825345.1 Lachnellula suecica
TGCTAGGATTGTAATTTTGTTGAGGTGACACGTAAAAAAGGTCTGCAAGTTTTTGATGAGGTGCGACGGGACTCTCTTTGTTCCGAATGGAAGTGGTGACCAGCTATGTATGGGACAAAGGCGGTTGTATTCATGGCTGGTCACGACAGCTTCTGGTTTCTTTGTCGTCAATTCCACTTGGAATTGGCGGAAGAGAATGCAAATTGAAAACTTGGTGATCCATCCAAGAATTGAGACCATCTAAATCTTTCACAGCATATGAGACTTTCTCAAATGATTCGTCCTGACAGTCCTGCCTCGTTAGCCAAGTTGTACCGGTGCTGGTTCGTGCGCTATGAAAATTAATGAAAGAAACTGAAGTCAATGTATTCCAAGAACCCTATAATACAGAGTTATTCTAGCCTAACAAAACAAAGACGTTTTTGTAACCATATACCGTATTCATCAATCACAATTCATAGAACGGAATTACAGCTCCCGAACAAGCTTCACAAAGCTGTCGCCGAGAAGCAAACCTAGCATAAAAAAAGCATTACCAACGCACACCCGAAACTGACCGCCACAACCTCTATATTCGTAACTTTTGTCAGGCCTGCCGCAGACTTCGCAGCGGTCGCGGATGGTTGGTCGACGGTGATTGTGATATCTCGGTGGCTTGCAGTCTCGGTGGCTGAACCAGAGCCGGAATTCGAAGCCGAAGTTGGTTGCGGGGAGGCGAAGGTGTACGAGGAAAGCGAAACGGTGTTGACGTCGCCAGCACTAGCACAGAACCCCTCGAGTGCTGAGGCTGCGCGTACAGGGTCGGTGCCTGCGTTTTGGCAACCTGGTAGCATGATGCGACCGCATTATCAAAAGGCGCTGGCGCGAAAGAGCCACCGTTAGGGTAGCAGAGACATTTTGCTTGATCCGCTGGTTGAAGGGACGCGAAGCCCGGAGTTTGATTTGCGCATTGGGCCATGAGATTGTTCATCGTGCCGCAAGGACCGTTCCCACTGCCGTTGCTACTATACCCTTGTGATGTTGCGGCAGCCGAATTGCTGGCGGGTCTGGTGGTAATATCGCCGACAGTCGTGCAGAATCCTTGAAGGTTCGACATGGCTGGATATGCGGCGGTCGCAGCTGTTGAAGCGAAGTCAGCGCAGTATTTAACGGCCGAGTCGAAGATCTCCGGTGCCCATATAGTACTGGAGTAGCAGAGACATTCGGCTTGAGATGTTGCTGGAAGGTCTTTGAAGGAGGGAGTTAAAGAGCCGCAGATGGCGAGGGCTTCGCCGACCAGTTGGCATGAGGGATTGTCTTTGAGCGAGGGCGGAGGTGTCGGAGCTGGGGCATTTGGCAGAGGTGGGAACTGGCGGTTGGTGATGTAGCCGGCGTAGGTAAGGGAGAAGAGATGCGAGGATAGAAGAGGTGTGAAGCGCATGGTTGATGTTTGTATATGTGCTTGTGCGAGTGATTTGTGATGTTTCTGCGAGGAGGTTGATGTGAGGTCTGATGTTGAAGGTGGTGAGGGGATCTAGTCTTCGAGACGTTGTGTTTCTGCTCCATAGAAGGAAGGAGCGGATGATCGAGAAAAAGAATTTGGGCTATCGTCCCATGCCTCTAAGTTCGTTTCGATTTTGGAAACTGCGATCGTGTATCAGCAAACTCACGGACGACGGACCAAAGCTTTGTGGACGAAAGAAATAGCCAAGAATACATACTTTATCAAAAATTCCCAGGATAACGATGGGCTTGAGAGTAGAGGCATTGCTTCATCATAATATCTCTAGTAATATCCATATCCACCCCTATCACTACTCCAATCCCATCCCGAATCGAAGTAGTATATACACAAACAATCCAATGCTTCATAATGTAAACCAAGGTTCGCCCAAGCTCATCTTATCCATCACTCACCGACGCCATAACCAATGCAGCAATGCCAGTACTCCGAAAATGAGAACACCCCCCACCTCCTATCCGCTCATGTGAGCCCTCACTCTGTCCGGTAAAACTTCTTGTACAATAGATGTAGGAACAAGTTAACGTTCAGCCTCATGTCTCCCTCGAACAGGTCCATGTACTGATGATTCGCGAATTGGGCAGCCAGCAAGCTGTCCATGGGAACTTGGGCGCTTGCACCAGGGATCTGAATGCTGCCTCTGCTGCCCTCAATGAAGAATACACCAACTTCGTCGCAGGAGATTGTCAGGTTGATCTTGTCCCATTCGCGCTCGTTATATCCTTTCCAAGCGACGAGCACTCCCTTGTCGCAAAGTGTTCGAGCGGAGTATTTGAAGGAGCCAAACTTGGGTTTGCGGCCAGAGCGTTCGAGTTCTCGTTCGTGGTTGTATTGTTTTGAAAAAGGCATGAGGAAGCGTTTTTTCCTGTGGAAAATTAGCGTGAGTTTGAGCACGGAGGAATACAAAACGTACCCTTTCTTCTGCAGAGTCATCATGGCCTGCTCGATGTAGTTATCGTAGCTCTTTCTCTGAGACTCCAGCCACTCTGCCTTCTCATTCAAGTTACCCAAAGTAAGTCGGACACCCTCAAGTTCTCGTTGTCGCTGAACTCGTCTCCTGCTCTTCGTTCGAATGTCGAGCGCGATGGCGTTCAGAATGTCTTGGTAGAAATTGTGGCGGGATATCCTGCCGAACTGTTCGAGTCTCATGATGTTCTCCAATGCAGTACGCTTGAGCTCCTTGTAAGACATTGATTTGATGTCAACGAGGGTATTGACGTCGGAGTATGCACCCCGAGACTTGCTGCCCGCCGAGAACTCCTCTCGAAGTAGGTCATGCCACTTCTGATCATCCTCGCGGCTGATCGGACGGACGAGGATTTCCATGAGATTGGGTCCGGACTGCACCCTGATGATGTACAAGATACACCTTTTAGTCTCCATGAAAAGAGCCTTGACCTCTGCTTCGGGGTCTTCGACGTCGTGCAGCTTGGGGTTGAGGGTCATTTGAATCTCCCCAGAAGCCACACCAAGCATCTCAGTCTCGTTGTTCTTGGCACTACCAAGTTCCTGGACGATTTCACGAAGCATATCATCTTTGTTCGGACAAATATGTGGAAGGTCTCCGGCGATGAGATTGTGGATGGAAAAGATGTCGGCCATTTTGATGTAGAGTGTAGGCTTCGACTTGGCGTAGAGATCATTGAACTCATCAATATCGAAAGTGCTCTCTGCGTCGGGAACATTTATAATGTTTCCGAAGGTCAGGCGGATTCGCTCGACGGCATCACCAACGTAGGCGTTCAGAGGCTGGAGGTAAATGTTCTCCCCACCAAATAGTCGGCCGGAAGCAACTTGACTCAGCACCTTGGCAACTTCGCCCAGATTGCGCTTTTGAAGTGGCGTGAGCTGCTTCTCAATGACACCCATAGACTCCGGACCGATCAAAGCGGGCTGAAGATAGAATTTCCACAGCCAATTGCCAACCATCTGAAGCAACTTGTCCTGCGGCTCACGTGGGAAGTGCTGACAGAGAGCATTGAAGGTTTCCATGCAGATGAAGCGAATTCCGTAGGGCATCTTGTGCAGCAAGGCTTCTAAGGCGAGCAGAAATTGATCGGAAATCTCACGCAGGTCTCGCAGGTGGTCGATGAACATATCGCGGGTTTCCGGATCCTTAATCGCAACCTCGCGAGGAATATCAAGTGGACGTTGGCTGGGCCGTCCAGTTCGAAGCTCCTCGTTGTTGATTGCCGATCTGTAAATTTGCATGGGATCACTTTCGAGGTCAAGAGCAGGATCTTCGATGATGTTCGTCTGAATGAGTGGGCCCAAAAGTTCACGGAGGTACTTCCGGTCACGAGGTGATCGAGTGTAGTTGGAGAGAAGCTTCGACCAGAAGAAGTTGCCACGGAGATATTCTTGTATTGAGGTGACTCCGTCTACTTCCTCCTTGGCGGATCGGGCGATGAGCTTCAGGAGGTAGTATTCCTCTCTTCGCTTTTGCGCATATCCAAACAGTCGCATGGCAAGAGTCTCGATCTGCTTGCAGTCCTTTTCTGAAGTGCCTTGTTCTCTCACTCTCTTGAATAGGCGAGCGAGGTATTGGGGCTGGGTTTGAAGAGTGAAGAATAATTGTTGGTACGATTCGAGCTTCTTCCTCGAGTTCTTGTTCAGAGCCTTGAGATCAAAGTGGTTGCCCGAGGACATTGATGTATTGACAAGAAGGTTCCCGGAATGGCCACCAAAGTTCCTTTGATGCTTGACAACTTCATCCAGAGTGATCTTGTTTTTGACCAGGAGAGCGATCTTGATATCGAGTTGGTCGATGTACTGCTCGGCCATTTCGTTTTGCCGTACTTGCTGGACGACCGTTTTTCGCATGCGCTCGAACTCAATCTCCTCGTTGAAGTCAAAGTCGCTGTCATTGAGAAGATGTACAAAGTTCTTCACGGTGTTGACTGGAGGGTTTTTTCCAGTGGTCAAGCTCTTGTATGCTTCTCCTTGCAACCGGCCACGGACGAAACTCTGGATCTTGACCACCTTCTCCATGTTCTCTTTGAAGAAACGCTTCTTCTCGGCGAATTGGGCCCTGACCAAGAGTCCTCTTGCGGCTGCCTGAAGCTCGACAATAGATTCTTCTTCGGCATCCAGCTCCCCGAGAAGCATCCCAATGTCGTTTCTGAGGAGAACTCCGCGAGCCCAGGATTGGAGGTCGATGATCTCGGCGGAGTGGGATTCGAGCTCATCCAGAAGGGTACCGGTCTGCTGTCGCTGCAAAATTCCTCTTGCCAAAGCTTGGAGCTGAGATATTTGTGGGGTTTGGCTCTCCATAGCTGCACGGTCGGATGCAATCCTTCGTCGCAATAGCATCCCGCGGATCCTGGTCTGGAAATCCTGGATTGACGCTTCTTGGTCCTCGAGCAACGACAGAGTCAGCGTGACTTCTTGGCGCACAGCGGAGGCTCGAATGAAGGCTTGAAGTGCTATGACTTCTGCGCTGTGAGCCTTGAGCTCCGTCTTGGTTGATTGGATCTCGTTGCGAACGGCCTTTCCTCTTGACACAGCCTGAAGAGCTCTCCAGATTGGGGTGGAGGCTTGGAGTGCCTCTCTCTGCCGAGAGATCTGATTTCGGGTCAGCATGGCTCTTGTGAAAGCCTGAATCGCACTGATCGAAGTTTCTTCACGGTAAAGCTCTTCGTGGTCATCAGCAACAAGGTTTCTGAGCAACATGCCTCGTATGGCGGCTTGCAGATCCTTGACCGGCCCAGCTAAAGTCTTCGTCTCTTGCTTCTGGTTGGACAAAGTGCGACGAGAAAGGAAACCTCGAATGCTGGCTTGCAAGTCTCGAATTCCAAGTTCTTCATGCTGCAACCGACATCTCGTCATGCGTACCTCATCTCTGGCCTTCTTGGCCCGAACAAGATTCTGCAACTTCAAAACATCACCTTCTCTGCTCTTCCAGAAAGATTCTTGATTTTGCTGCCGTTGCCGTACCAGATAACCTCGGATACCGCTCTGAAGGTCGACGGCAAAACGTTGCATGCTCAAACGATATTCCGCAATTTGGCGGGAGAAGTCGCCTCGGATCCTTGATTGTAAATCGATCACCATATCTTCCGAGTCCCAAAGCCCTTGCATTATATCCGCTGCACGCATGCGAGCAAACATGCCCCTGGCCTGGCTCTGAAGTTCGAGTATCATGGCTTCGCTCTCTCCCAATTCGCGGTCGATTCGGTCTTCTTCGCTCTCCACTGGCTCTGGTATCGGCTCGACTCCAAAATCCGCGCGCATGTTTCCAAAACTGGGCATACTGACACCGGCCTTATCCAGTCCCTTCTGCATTGTCTCCAACTCATGGTCCTCGAATTCGAGTTGTCCAACAAGATTTCCAATTTGGAAGTTTACAATGCCACGCTGGAATAAAGCAAAGCTTAGAGCGTGGATGCAGTAAATCACTTTTGGGATGTTCTTCTTCTCGTATAAATCGACAAGTTCGAATCGGAAGGTTTCGGGGAGGTCGACTTCGGCGAGTAATCGAAAGAATATTGCAATATTGTCTGAATGGCGGAATTGTAGTTTGGGTGATCGGAATATTCGCAGTCGTCGCTCAGGGTACAATTCATCTACGACTTCCGCCAAAGTGACTCCATCCCGCAACGCCTCTTCCAGCTGCACAATTGGAGGTATTGACCTGTGCAGAATATCTTCGATCCATTCCTTCGCTTCTCCAATGTGACACAAATATTCGTATGCTTGTAAAAACTGCCGCTGTTTGTCCATCCAATTCCTTCCCATATTCGTGTTGCCCTTGACCGTGTCGCTCCGCTGCAGTTTCCGCCGTCCGTGGAGACCAACAACTTCCTGGGTGGGGGATGTGACGAAGGCTTCTGGAGATGCGTTCTCGGCGAATTTCGAAAGTGTACGCAGCTGGCTGGTGGAGGACCTTTGCAAGCTCTGCAAGTCTTGCGCGACAAACGGGCTGTGTAGGTGCTGCAAGGTTTGACTTCTTCCACCTCTGGTTGAGTCCGCGCGACTTAGGAGTAGAGAGTTGGGCCGTATGGAGCTGGGCCGTGAACTTGCGCCGTCGCTGTATTCCGTGAGGTGGAGTTTGCCCGTGTCCATGCTTTGCCCGCGCGAGTGTTGGTAACCATTTCTCTCCGGAGGCGGCGCGGCAGGGGGTTGAGGTAGAGGGCGAAGAGACTGGCGCATGCTCTTGTATGCGCTCTCCGGACTCGACTGTGGACTTGGGCGCGAGCCTCTGTTTTCGATGCCTGGTGATAACATGCCCGCGGCTTCGCTGAGCCCCCTCTTATGTCCCGCGTATCCGCTGGATGCCGAGGAAGACAGCGTGCTGGTCCTACTCAGCTCGTATGCGCCGGAGGAGTACGAGTATCCGGATGAGGCGGTAGAGGCGTTCGAAGGCTGCCGTTTCGTGGGCGACGAGTAGTCGACGTTTTGTGTTTGTCGGAGGGGATGCCGGTACGACATTGTAAATAGAGGGATTCGTGATTTATCGTCGCCGGATCAAAGGTAGAACAGCAGATTCTTTCTATGTCGTACACATATGGACGAGGCCGCCCTTCCGGCCGCACTGGGAGGAGATGGCGCAGAGTGGGATGGTGGTAGAGAGACGCGGAGGGGATTTCGTGGTGGTTTGGTTTGTTGATATCGACTTGAAGCTGAAGATTAGGCGCGCAGCGCGAATGCAAAGGCGGAATTGATATGCAATGGGATGCGATACGATGACGATGATTTTGAGTGAGGAATGCAGAATTCGCCAGAGCAAGAGCAAGATTCAGCCGCGAGAACGGAGATTATTATGAGGCAATGCAGTTACAGCGTGCAGCGAGATTGGGATTTTGGAGGGGCGCGCCGAAGCGAGAAAAAAACATGCGGATGTTGGGCCGGCAACGCTTGAGGAGGTGCGATGGAGAAATAAAGTAAGAGACATCGATTATATTCAACGGAATAATCAAAACAAATGATATAGGACTAGGAAATAACCTATAAATATGATGACAGGACAGTGTCTCACGAGTTAGATAAAATGAGGTCTTTTTATCTATAATACTCGTGCATTGTGCTTGTTATACGCGTTCTATTGAATATAGCACGTGAGTTTAAGTCCACGACAAATTGAGAAGCTAACGACAAGCTTTTCATTTATAGAAAATAAATACTTGAATGTTTATTTGTTAATCTAGGTATTTACCATATTTAATTCCATCAACTTTGCTTTCGTCTGCAGCTGATCTTCTCTTCTCACCGCCAAGAGAGGAAGAGGTGCGGGTCGGCCAAACCTTTCTCCACTAGCTCCCCTCCCCACTACCAAAATCTTTGTCCCTCGAAAAATCGGCTTCTTTTCTTCCTTTCTTACTTGGGAGAAGGAAACTTCAACCCGTCGACCAAGATTGCCTCTGTCACCTCCGATACGACGTCGACTACTCTCTACACTTCTACCTCTTCTTCCATATTTCCCATTCCCACAATGCCTCACACCAACGGAGAAGTCAAGTCTTTTTTCGGCGGGGCCAAGGAGGTCTTGGACTACACTAAGGTGAGCATCAAAAGTCTCAATCCAAGGACTTTGAAGGACTGCTTTATTGTGCATCTGCGGCGCGCTTCTTGTGTCCACATTCAAGCATTGCAGATACTTCAGATTTCCGCCTTTCTCGAGCATAGCTAACCGCTCCAGGCCGTCGCCGACCTTGAGGACTTCCCTGAACGTGATGGACTCGACGTCAAGAGCTTGATCGATTCCAAGAAGCATGGCGGACTGACCTACAACGATTTCCTCGTCCTGCCTGGCTACATTGGCTTCGCAGCCTCCGAGGTCGTCCTTGATGCGCCCGTCACCAAGCGTATTACTCTCAAGACACCATTCGTTTCTTCTCCCATGGACACCGTCACAGAGCACGAAATGGCTATTCACATGGCGCTGCAGGGAGGTCTCGGCGTCATCCACCACAACTGCTCTGCGGAGGCTCAGGCGGAGATGGTTCAGAAGGTGAAGCGTTACGAAAACGGCTTCATCCTCGACCCTGTCGTGCTACACCGGGACACCACCGTCGGAGAGGTCAAGGCATTGAAGGAGAAATGGGGGTTTGGTGGTTACCCAGTCACCGGTAAGCACACTCAGTCTCCTCATCTTACCAACACTTCTATGATTATCAAACTTTACAAATAACTTTCGTTCATCCGTATTGACCGCAAGGTCGTGGGGAAACAATCTATGCTCTTTATGAACAAGTGGAATTAATTACTACAATCACACGCACTTGTGTTTTCAACTGCTAACCATGCCGCAGAGAATGGCAAGCTCGGCTCCAAGCTCATCGGTATCGTCACAAATCGAGACATCCAATTCGAAGACAACGACGACCAAGCCGTCTCTGCCGTTATGGTAACCGACCTCGTCACCGCTGCTTCTGGAACAACTCTGTTGGAGGCAAATGGAATTCTGGCCAAGTCAAAGAAGGGCAAGCTCCCGATCGTTGACTCGAAGGGAAACCTCGTGTCCATGATCTCGCGGTCCGACTTGACTAAGAACCTACATTTTCCCCTTGCATCCAAGCTCCCCGACTCCAAGCAACTTATCTGCGCCGCTGCGATCGGAACACGACCAGAGGACAAGATTCGTCTGCACAAGCTGGTTGAAGCTGGCTTGGACATTGTTATTCTGGACAGCAGCCAAGGCAGCAGCATGTACATGATTGATATGGTCAAATTTATCAAGGAGAAATACCCTGGTTTGGACGTAATTGGTGGAAATGTTGTCACTCGTGAACAGGCTGCATCTCTCATCGCTGTTGGTGTTGATGGTCTACGAATTGGTATGGGAAGCGGAAGCGCCTGTATTACCCAGGAAGTCATGGCTGTTGGTCGTCCTCAAGCCGCAGCTGTCTACAACGTCAGCTCTTTCGCAGCTAGATATGGCGTTCCTTGCATGGCAGATGGAGGTATTCAGAACGTTGGCCACATCGTGAAGGGTCTCGCACTTGGTGCAACCACCATCATGATGGGAGGTCTCCTCGCCGGTACTACTGAATCTCCTGGCACGTCTTTCGTCAGCCGTGAAGGCAAGCTCGTTAAGGCGTACCGTGGAATGGGTAGTATCGATGCTATGCAAGATAAGAAAGCTGGGTCCGGCGCCAAGGACAGCCAGAAGAGTAACGCCGGAACGGCTAGATACTTCTCTGAAGGAGACAGTGTTCTCGTAGCTCAGGGTGTTTCTGGTGCCGTAGCTCACAGGTAAGCACGATTATCCCTTCCCTTCAAGTGCAATGCTAACATACCCCACAGAGGATCTGTCACCAAGTTCGTGCCATACCTCGCCGCTGGATTGAAGCACTCCTTGCAAGATTGTGGTCAAAAGTCCCTGTTTGCCTTGCACCAGTCAGTCAAGAATGGCTCTACCAGATTTGAAGTCCGCACTGCAAGTGCTCAGCTTGAGGGTGGAGTCAACATGGAGAGTTACGAAAAGAAGCTTTACGCTTAATGCGTATTGTGTTTGAGTTGAAGGGGCAAAAACTAAAAATGGTGCGGGGTTATCTGGGTTGGAGCTGGAGTACGGCGAGTTTGATGGGTTCATGGATTTATACTGGAGGCATTTCCAGTAGGGTGTCAGCTGCTCAGATTTCGAAAAATAAATCACTTCCTGCATGACCTTGACTATCTTCCGCTTTGTGCCGCCTGCTTTCTGCTTTTGCCATCAGCATTTCCTTGTACAGCATCGTTTCTCTGCTCCGCGTCGTTTACTTCGAGCATTTTCATTTTCCGTCTACAAATCATATTTCTTTCTCATGCCCCAACCCCGCTCCCTTCTTTTACCCCCTCACAAATTCGAATGGGGCCCGAGTATTTTGATTCGGAAGTGTTCAATCCAAAAATTGATGGAGTGATATCTCTTTGTCCTGCAATCTGAGATTTCCTTTAACAGAACTTTGCGTCTGTACCTCCAAGAGAGTCTGTGAGTGCTGAGCCTCAGCATAACCCCTCCAATTCAGTGGGAAGTGTTGGCTGCTTCTTCCCGTGGCATGCCCTATCATTTCCAATAAATGTACGCAATTCTTTGCCACCAGGCTTCCTGTAACATTTGAAGCGAAATACCGCAGTCTTAATTTTCTTCAACGTTGCCTTCCACGTTCTTTTTTTTTTTTCCCCGCCACACTTCTTGGCATCATTTTGGGAGGGCATTTTGTTCGACGGGAACCCCGTACAATGATCACGTTGCTATGACAAGGGAAAATAACCGGACAGATGAATCAGTGGTAAGAGTCTGAGACGATTTTATTCGCATTATCCAAGCTTGGTAATATTACTAGCCTTTGGAGGTAAAGCCCTCCGATACCAAGAATGGACTACGAAAAGATTCAAAGTCCAATGCCAAACGGCGTATATAGCCCAGACATTGACAGTATTTCGCAATCCTTAATATTCTATGTTCAATTACTTCCTGTAACTTTAAGACTTCTAGCTTGCAAGGGATACTGCTCCTTCGGCCACACAATATGACTGCATCTATGGCTTCCGTGTCAGTAATGCATCGGAAGAGGATTTTAAGGCGTCATTACCTGATCGCCACCAATGTGCCAAGCGTCAGATTGGCAATGAGGAGCTGGATCTGTGGCCTAGAGGTCCTCGTATTAGCACGTTTCCGAATTGCGTAAGTAAGAACATACCATTACGCAATCGGGGCAGCTCTCCCATTGGTCGGCGCCGTTATTTCTGGCTAGGTATGCAGTGCAGGCTGCTATGGTGGCTGTGTCGTTATAAACGGCCTACGTCAAGTTTAGATTTATCAACAAGGTCCAGAGAAAGTTGATAATTTACGTAGCCGTTGTTCATATCGACACACAGTGCGGAACTGTGAACATCTGCCTGTGCACTGTGGGACTTGATATTACTAGCTGTTTTGCGGGTATTTTGAGCACTTACAATGTGGCGAGAGCGACGAAAGTAAAAGTGGTGATTGAGAATTGCATGGTGACGGGTGATGTGAAAGTAATTGAACAAGCTTTTGATTTACAAATAGTGGTTAAATAATAGGCTGGGCGAGAGTGATGGCCAGATTGATGGATTTGAGCGAGTGACTTGATGTTAAGACTGGAAAAGGAAGTGAACTGATGGTTGACTTGCTCAATTCCTAATTCACCTCTCATCCTTATATCTTTCCGTCTCTCAGGACGTCTTTCCCCATGGCACTGCCCCCTTCCCAAGGCGATGGAGTGAGTTTCATTTTCCCGCGTATCGTGGGGACTTCGGCATATTGTTTCTGCCTCGCTTGGCGAAAGATGAGATGACGGTAGGGACTGAAAGAGCCTCCATAATCTTACTTGATTGCCATGTGGGATACCAATGAGGCTGTGCCTAGGGCTGTGTCTTAGTTTGGTGCACTTGGCGAACAATGCGTATGGCTCAGGAAAGGGGACATCCCGACACTTGACTAGAATAAGTCGCTGAACATGGCCACATAAATTGGCCCTCTTTTTAGATGTTCCAATTCCCTTCTAGCGTGAGCTTGTTTTTCGTATTGAATTTTGGAGCAATATGCGATTTGAGTATCTTTTATTGGGTTTTGCTATTTTGAGGTTATTAAACACGGCCCGACGTCGGCATGTCATCGTTCATTACAGTAATTACACGAGATGTGAACATCAAACATGACATGATTCATGGAACAAATCTCACTCAACGTTTCTTCGATATTTGATTTCCTCCGAAGGACTTTGGGCCAAGAAATTTGGAGGCTGTGACCATGCTTGACCCAGACTGCGGATCAAAAAGCGTAACAGGCCATCCGCTCAGCTGTGCCCACCCTCCAACCCCCGACAGAGGTCGAAATAACTTGGATGATTTTGCTTTCTATAAAGACGGGCAAGCGGCCAATATGAGAACAGTATCCTTCACTTACTCAAAGGTCCAACCCATTACACTCTTTTATTTTCATTCTTTTTCTCGACTCTCTAATCCATAATCACCACTTCATCAGTACTCTTTCAGGATGCGTTCTTCCACAATCATCCCAATTTTCCTCACCATCGCCCTCGTCCTTCCCCAATCCCTCAAGCCCCGCGAGCTTACCGAGCGTGATATCATCGTCATCCGGGACGGCAAAGTCTCGGTTATGGATAAAGCAATATATCACTCCGAGAACTCTCACCTTGCTCTCCCTGCAGACGTTAACAGCACCCACACCGCGGCCGAGATCAGGGCACTCGGTGAAAACCCGAAAACTGCCGAGTTTGCAAAGCGTGGTTGCAAGAGCCAAGACATCTTCACCATGGCTCCTAATCAGGTCTTCCTCAACTGGGACGTTCCTATGTCCACGGTTGTCAAGGCAGGCGAAACAACATCCACAGTCTCCGTCACTGAAGGCTACAGCATTTCCAACTCACTTTCCGTTGCTTCAACAGTCGGCGCCACTGTCTCGAGTTTCCTCACCACGAGTCTTACACTCACAGTTAGCGAAACCTGGACATCGACTTACACCGCGGCGTATACGTTCACAGTGCCAGCTGGCAAATACGGTGCCGTTGTTTCCAATCCTTCCACAACCAGATACACCGGAACTGTTGATTCCGGGTGTATTGGTGCTAGCACCCGGGAGCCTTTCGTGTTTGATGGCTACGCGAGCAAGGCATATGGAGGATTGAGTTGGGTTGATGGAACTATTAGCTTGTGCACTGGAGATTCATACCCACTTAGCATGTGCATTGGAGATGGAACCATCTCATAAAAGGGTGTTTGAATGAAACATGGATTTGGGATTGCATTCACGGGGGGAAGACCTTTAGTAGAATCCGGAAGAAATCTTATGAGAATATCATGCGAATCGTGTCATATTTTCCAGGTGACTTTACTTCATTAAAACTCGGACATTGCTTGACATCTTCGGGTATGCACGATCAGTCTGAGTCAGTTAGATGGCTTCAATGATATATCAGCCGACGTTAATGGACATTTCTTGCTTTAGTTAGCACCTCAATGATGGGCTTGTGCAAATGATTGCAACCATTTAAAGCTCCACGGTTTTGAGAGAAGATATAGAGTCTGCAGAATCTAGTTTCCTAGAAGATGGCGTACTGTCACGACAGGGACAGACTTTCATAGCGTTTATCATAACACGATATAACGCACTTAATTTTCATGATAAGTGAGGCAATCTAGAGGTTTAGAGAAAACTATCATCAAACTTGCAGTCGATCTTCTCGTCCTTTGGCATTTATGATCGAGTCCAAGACCGCTGCCGTACTAGCTAATGCTTCATCGGCGTACTTGTATCCGATAACTTGGATGCAAATGGGGGCATCTCTGTAAAGCTCGGGGCCCGAATCTACGCAAACAAACATTAGTCCCTGGTATATGTCCAAGTTTTGGCTGTATAGCTCTACATACAAAGACTGTAAACCTTTTGGTCTTCGGGGCCATATTTTGCGTGGCTCAAATCATCAGCTGCATCCGAATCTCGGATACGGTCCACAGGGATTACAACAGCAGGATAATCGAGATAGTTCCACAAGCCCGTGTAGGACAGTGTGGTCCCCGTATCGTGTGGAATTGTTGTATGAGCTGCGGGAGGCATTACAATGGCGTCGATATTATTCTCGCGAAATAATTTCAGGTACGATTTTGCAGCCGCTGCTCGCTGAACGTTGAGGTCAAAAAAGCCTTTGAGGTCAGTACCCTCAACCTCCAGCAGACCAATACGTTTGAGTGATGGGATTACAGGCTCTCCTGTTCTATCGAACTGTTCGCGGTAGTGCTTATATCAATTAGATTGTGCTTTGAGGTCATCAAAGGATAATTTGTACTCACACCAGCTCCGAGTAACGTAAAGTACGCAATGAGAGCAGCATTGTGATCTTTCGTATTAGGAAGTGTTAGAGGAATCACCTCAACATCACTGCTCGCTCTCAAAAGATCGACTGCAGCTTTTAAGCCACGTCGGACAGGGGGCGAGGGAGTGTAGAGTCCGTCGTCCTCAACAAGGCCGATGCGCAGCTTTTGACTGCCTTTGGTGCCGTTCCATGGGATTGGAATGACAGTACTGTCATACTTCCACGTATCTGCTTGCATAACGGACTTCAAAAAAAGAGAACAATCCCGGATTGAAGTTGCTATAGGGCCAGCACTTGAAAGAACACCAGTCGTACCGGGTGTGGTGAGATCACGCACACCACCATGAGGTACCAACCCAACGCTTGGTCGAAATCCGTAAATCCCGTTGCAAAGAGAGGGGACGCGAATACTTCCGCCGATATCGGTACCTACTCCAAGCACACTTCCGCGAAGTGCGATCAAAGCACCTTCGCCACCTGTACTTCCACCGGCTGTGAATGCGGAGTTTCGTGGGTTCAATGTTCTGCCAAAAATGTTGTTATGACTGTCCCCAGTCATGATTGATTGAGGGAGGTTTGTCTTGCAGTAAAGAACCACTCCAAGATCCAGTAGTAAGGCAGCCGTTCCACTATTCTCCTGGGCTGGCTGGTTCACATAGCATCCTAGCCCTGTTGACGTATCGTAGCCACTTACATCGAAGCTGTCTTTGAGTGAGATGGGGAGCCCGTAGAGGGGAGGCAGATCATTGGTTGGATTATGCTGTCTTTCTCGGTCGAGATTACGCGCTCGCTCGATAGCCTCCTCGAAGAAGATCTCAGTCAGACAATTGACCTATGATGCGTTAGATATAGACAAAAGAGTTAATACTAGCTCACCAGTTGCTGGGCAATGGCTGCTCTTTTGCAGAAGGCGACGGTGACCTCCTCGACGGACCAAACCCCTTCTTTGAGTCTCTCAACAAGTGCGGTGGCATCATATTTTGAGGTTATTTCAATCTCAAGGTCGGTCAATATGCCACAAGTGTTGGGAATTTTCAAGACATTTGAGATTCCACGAAACTCCGAGGGTGATATCAACCAGTTATTCGGAATTTTGCTGCTGCGTTGCAACTGTTTTTCGGCCGCAAGTATCTTGTAGTCTTTGAAAGCCGAGCCCATTGTAGGTGATGGGAATTGGTTTGAGATGTAGGATGAAATTCACAACATTCATGTGTGAAACGCCATGCTAAATACGTTGTTTATAACGATAATCCAGCGCGGCCCTAATAGCCGGTCGGATTCCGCATTGAAGACTTTCAATTCCCCGGTTCCGGCATCAGTCCCAGGGTCCGACTAACTTTAGCCAGACGTATTAAGACGCCGTACAACTTTCAAGGATCGGCTTGTTTCTGGCCCACTGGTGGCCTCGGTGATTTTAAGTTCCGCTAGCTGCCTACAACTTGAAGCCTCCGGCCAACAGTCCGGTTGACGTGGGATGTGTTTGTCGCATGTCATTATTTGAAGTAAGCCTAAAAGCACTAGCATATGAGATGAAGGAAAATGATCGCTCAATCGGGACGAATTGCGTTCAGGGGCTTAGCCTTCGCCTAGAGTAAGTTTGCTGACAACCCTCCGGTCAACGTTCCGGCCGGTCTCCACAAATCATCCGGGTCTTCTAACGCAAGCAATAGAGGAAGTCCTTGATAGTACGAGTCAAACCAGCTGGGAAATTTGCAAATTCTGTACAGACAGATTCTGACACCACATTTTCTAACTCGACCTCCCTACGTCGTTCAAGAGTGGGGTGTCAGGCACGAAGGGACATTTCCCACACGGTTTGCAAGAGCGCAATGGCAGCGTCTCCAGTCCAAAGCCGGAAGACTGGCCGGAAGGCCGTCACTGCGTGTGATCGATGTTACGAATTGAAGGAACGATGCGCCCGCATATCGAGTGTCATTGCTTGCACGAGATGCAGGAGACTGGGGACGAATTGCACAAATCTGCGCCCTTTACGACGTGCAGGCCGAAGACCATTCCATTCAGCTCGCGAGAGTACCTCGATAGGTCAAAGCATCACCAGCTCAAGATCATCGATTGATTTTGACACGTGGCTATCTGAAAGTCCCGACTTGAGTTGTGACGAGAAAGACTTGTTGCTATTACTCCTTACTCGACCGGAGTATTCAGAGCATTATCCTGTTAGCCCT
The DNA here is from genome assembly GCA_007825345.1 of Lachnellula suecica. Classification (NCBI taxonomy): domain Eukaryota; kingdom Fungi; phylum Ascomycota; class Leotiomycetes; order Helotiales; family Lachnaceae; genus Lachnellula; species Lachnellula suecica. The sequence goes on from QGMK01000627.1 coordinate 16,470, forward strand.
GCGTTTCAAGCTGCCGATCAAAAGTCACTAGCTGCGGCGTTAATTGTTGCATTGCCGATACTCAAGCATGCGTACCTTGCATATGCTGGAGCTTTGAAGTTACTTCGATATGGTACTGCAGCTGAGGCGGAAAAGAGTGTTAGTCTTCGTCATGCATCTTTCGCCATGAATACATTACGATCACTCCCGGTGTCCAACTCCCAGGATGCCGCCACATGTCTCGCATTGGGCGCCCCATTGGCATTGTTCGTGTACTCCGTGGTTGGGGTTGGTGTGGCTGATATTTGCCACTTTAGTCTCAGTACTGTGAGCCCGTTTCTGAACATGAGAAATTCTGATCTGGATTCTGATACCAGTCCTTGGCAGAATGTTCTGGTAATGCTAGAGACTATGGAATGCCTCGTCTATCGACGAAAAGCTACGCTACGAATTCAGTCCGATGGCCCGGAAATGATCGACCGTTACCTTGGTTTATGTGTGCCGTTATTACCATTTTATTATGATCTCTGCAATATAAGCTACTTGCAGTCGCAATCAACAGAAAGAGGCTGCTTGAATCACCTCCGGAAGCAACTGGAAGGTGTTCACAGTGCTATTCAGACGTGGCAGCCCTCACAACCATGCGGCTTCATCGAAAGATTTCAGACAGCAGAAGTTGTCAATTTGCTCGCGCAAGCACGGGTGTATCGGTTAGCTGGGCTTCTGGTGTGTCATCGACTACGATATGTGTTCGGTGAGGAGGATAGCCAGGCCAGCCTTTTGTCAAGGGAAATCATGATGGAGCTTGGCCTTGCGCGTGGAATTTCTAAAGCTCGTATTCGCTGTGTGACACTGCCATTCGTAGTGGCGGCTGTCGAGGTTGAGGGGGAAGAAAACCGAATCAAGGCTCTACGGAATGTTGATGAATTTGTTGATCAATTTACACCGGTCGTGCAAAATGCGACGAGGACGTTTCTGCAACGGGTGTGGCACGAACGAGACGTACAGGGGATAGCTTGCTGGTTTGACTCTGTTCACAAGCCATGTGCTGTGTTGGATTCGATAGAGTCGAGTTACTTTGCTTTAGCGTGATCGAAGCACCTAGACCTGTCCTACTTTTGATGGAACATAAGGCGTGATGCAAGCCAGATTCAAGGATCGAGGCATTATCACAGCGAGAGGCAGCAGTAACTGGTAAAGCAATGTCAGAAGCAATAAGATATTTTCGATCAGGCTCCACTGCAATGATCAAGTTTTGTATTTTTGCTGCAGCGCGGTCTCCATCAGTCCAGTCGACGTGGTTGAAACTGAGAGTACTCAAAGTTTTTGCCCATTGTTGTGGGCTTCAGAGGGCGTATATTCGTCCGCCGTCGAAACGCCACCAGCATGGAAGCAAGCCGAAAATAACATCTAGCCAGAGCATTTGAGTCCTCAGCTCATGGAATATCATACAGCCATCGGGTGAAAGCATTTGTTGGATGTTTCCTAATGTGTTAGACAAGTTGCGAGTTGCATGGACAATGTTAGAGCAGAGGACAATATCCTGTGCAAGGTAAAATCTGGCTTCTGTTCGATATTGACGACTTCGAATTCGAAAAAATCGTACCCCGCAAATTTTGCCTGTGTCGCAGCTAGAAGACTGGCGCTAACATCACTCAGTGTATCGAGTCTAGGAGAGACATGCATTGTTCTGTAAAGAAGGAGTGACTGGCGTTGCAACTTCCGTGTGTTTAATAAACTCCTTCGAGAATCGCACGGAAACTCTTGGACCAAGCCTCAAACTCGCGCTCTACCAACATAGCCGTGGCTTCGGGATAGGCATCCACAAGCTCCGGTCCAAAACAATTCGCCGGTCCATCTGTGACTGCGGCGCAATGCCCTAACAGCTGATCGAATTTAGCACGTCCGAATGGCTTGCTGGTGCGGAAGTACTTGGCGCGTAACGCGGGTTCCCACATATCGCAGTCACGGACATTGGTGTAGACGTCTGTGCCGTGGTAGACGTGGTTGTAGCCGAGAATGTTGAGAGCGGCAGTCATTGCTTACAATCTATCAGCGGGAGTATTGAAGGTGTTCAAGCAGGGCTTACAAGGGAGCTGTGCCGGTTCGTGACATGTCGAGCGAAAGTACCTGCATTGGGACTGTGCGTTTGCAGACACGGCGGTCGATACCCTGGTCTGAATGGAAGAGATAGGGATGCGTTTCTTCCGCTGTTTTGGTATCCATTTTGGCGGTAAGTCCTGAAAGTGATCAGTGAAGAGGTGGAAACTCGGTACTCTTATGGTTTTGAATCAAAGGCTTGGCATAAGCACTGTCGAAAGCTGAAGTCCCGAATTGGTGATGCGCCGCTATATCACCGATCATGGCTAGTTTTCGACATGTTGCGAAAGTGATCGAATGAGCCCACGAAAGAAATTTTAAGCTTGGAAATTTGTTGGTCTCTCGAATTCAGCGGGGCAAAGTTCAAGCAGCTGGCCACTCTTCACTGTGACAGTGCAATCTGAATCAGCTCTTCCCTTTCATAACTATCAAATACTTAGTGCTCGCAGCTTCCAAATGCTCAATAGTTGTAGACTCATGGTATAACGCTGAAGACGGAGATATCAGCAGTAATATGCCGAGATTCTAACAGAAGGCATGTTGAATAGGACGAGAAGGAGGAGCAGATAATTCAAAAACACATTAAAAGCTCCTGTGAAGTTTAGTGCACGATAGGAAAGTGAGGTTGAGAACTTGAGAAAGAGCCTCAATCTTTGCGGAAACAATAAATGAAGATTTCCATGACATGAAGAACCACAATGAGCTTCGTATGCTATCGCTGAGCAGACAAGAGACTGAGAGTTTCAACTCATTTCAGAAGTGAAGGAATTGGTGGAAATACAATCCCACGAGCAATAATGGGAGGGATATAGAAAGCATTACAGATATCAAACCCTACTCATTGGTCAATCCTCATGGGCGAGCTTGACAGACTGTGCCTCACACGTAGCAACCCCGTTCAAGTCCGTTGTTATCATCCGGATGTCGGGAGTCGTGACGGTGTCCGAAGTAATACGCTTGGTGCTGCGACTATGATATGTCCCAGTCATGGCCCTGTTATACGAAGCAGGATTGGCTGAGTCCAGCTCGGATTCGCGAAGCCACGTGTGCTGTCGGCTTTGAGCGTAAATAAACCTTAAAAAAAAAAACCACTGCCCCGCTATTAAAAGTGGGGTTTATATTTCCGAATAAATAATTTATTTGAAAAGTGCGGCCTACTTTTTCTTTTATTTAAATAATTTAAATTAAATACAAAAGTAAAGCGTTGTTACGAATACACACGTGACCCAGGGACCTTAGGCTCAGACACCTTATAGCGACAGGAGAGCCCGGGGGGGGCATCTCTTATATACGTATCATTGGCCACATTCGGGGCCACCCCGGGTTGGAGGTGTTCCAACCAGTTTGTTGTGTCACGTGACACAGTTAGCCAGTTAGCCAGGCTAATTAGCTACTTAAACAATTAGCTTGGCTAAGTTGTTTAGCAAGCTAGTATAGAGGTTTATATAAGACTAAGTCTTCACTTATTAGATAA
>QGMK01000628.1:0-20004 GCA_007825345.1 Lachnellula suecica
ATAGTATGGATGGAGACATTGGCGCCCCTTGACAAAAATTGTTGAGTTGGGTTGAAAGAGTGTTACCGGGTGGGAATGGCTATGTGGTTGTTGATGAGGCGCATTCAAACGGAGTCTATGGGCCGAGAGGACGAGGGATTGTGTCCAACCTGGCTTTAGAAAACCGAGTTTTTGCCAGGTTGCATACTTTTGGGAAGGGATTAGCGTGCAATGGAGGTAATTTATTCTCAATCCTGATTGTCGTGCCTATAAAGTGCTGACATTGCGCTCTAGCGGCACTGCTCTGCTCAACACTAACAAGAGAATACCTTATAAACTACGCCAAGCCTCTCATCTATTCAACATCAATGTCATTCCCATCTCTAGCAGCCATAAAAGTCGTCTACTCTCTCATGAAATCAGGAGCAACAGAACCAGCAAGTCTCCACCACCCTTCAACTGATCACCCCACTAACTCATCCAAGCTCATAGCTCATTTAAACGCTCTCATGTCGCACTTCTACACACTGTTACAAACCTTGCTCCCATTTACCCGACACCCTCATACAGGCGTACGCCTGCTCTACATCCCAAAGCTTCTTCCCCAGTCTGCCATATTTGCTCTTCTCACGCCCGAGCCCAGAGCCTTGGCAAAATTCTGTCAAGATGGTGATATCATGGTGAGGCCAATTGTGCCGCCCACCGTTCCAGAAGGAACACAAAGAGTACGAGTTTGTTTACATGCGGGGAATACTTTTGAGGATGTCGAGAGGTTGGTGGCGAGAGTTGGAGCGTGGCTGCAGCTTATGAGGAGTGGGAAACGAATGGATACCAGGGAGGCCGGATTACTCAAAGCATTTTTATGAGATTGGGGAAGGCAATCAAACATCGACAAGAAGAAAAATAAGTTCAGACCGGAGATGAAGTTGAAACACCACATTTGAATAATCAGTGGCCACGAACACAGAGAAAACAGCCTTGTTGGAAAACTCTCATGGGAGTAACTTCTGACGGTAAAAGCTCCTGGGCAGGAACTTATGTAGACAATTGGCGACGTTGGAAGCCAATGTGTACGTATTCAACAATAGTTTCAAAGAAACCAAATATGTACTATGAATCAAACAAGCCTCGCGGAGATTGTTCTCACGCCTGCGTTGCTGCAGGCTGCTTCTCTGGAACTTCCGGTGCCGGCGGCAGTGGCGACGAGGCAACTATCTCTCTCAGCGCCTCAACCTCAAAGCTCTCCATTGGCCTCAAACCCCACTTATTGAAGATAACTTTATCCTCATCCCATCCATTGCACTCTGTCGTCAACATCTTCTCGCCCGTGAACACTGCATTTGCACCCGCCATGAAGCATAAGACTTGTTGCTCTTCACTCAAGGTTGTGCGCCCGGCAGCCAAACGGATGATTGTTCTAGGCATCAGCATTCTAGCGGTTGCAATTGTTCGTAGAGTTGAGTCGAATGGTGTTGGTTCGTTCTCTCCAAGCGGCGTGCCTTTAATGGGGACAAGGGTATTGACCGGGAAGGACTCCGGGTGAGCAGGCAAGGTCGACACAGTATGGAGAAGTCCAACATGATCCTTGGCCTTCTCTCCAAGTCCCAGGATCCCACCCGTGCAAACATTTAGCCCAGCATCTCGCACATGCTGGAGTGTCTGCAATCGCTCGTCATAAGTCCTTGTCGATATCACAGATGGATAGAACTCCCTCGACGTATCCACATTATGATTGTATGCTGTGAGACCAGCCTCCTTCAATTCCTTCGCTTGCTCGAGATCGATCATTCCCAATGTAACGCAGACTTCCATGCCCATGCCCTTAATGCCATTGACTATCGCCTTGACGTTCTTCAGATTCGTCTTCCGTCCTCGCATATCTCTCCACGCAGCACCCATGCAAAATCTTGTACTGCCGTTATCCTTCGCGATTCGAGCGGCATCGAGGACAGACTCGACAGTGACCATCTTGGTTGCTTGGAGACCTGTCTTATAACGGGAACTTTGAGCACAGTATGAACAGTCTTCGCTGCATCCTCCAGTCTTGATGTTCATGAGCGTGCACATTTGAATCGAGGATGGGTTATGGAATTTTCGATGGACAGTGCCCTGCATGTGATACTAGGTCAGAACTACCAAAGTATAAGGATATATTTGAGAAATGTACTGATGCAAATGCCAACTTCATCAACGGAGTATCATAAATCTCCTTGATCTCCTCCTTTGTCCAGTTGTTTCTTGGTCCAGTTGCATCGAGGGCATTTTGGAATGCTGAAGGCGGGGTTGCGCTGAACTGAGAAGGGATCGCGGAGACTGTTCCATATTGCCGTAACAAAGGCCGTGAGCTCGCATCTCGAAGTAAAGCTCTAGAGCTTTGCCGGAGAAGTTGAGACTGAGGGCCACGCATCTTGAAATTTCGACTCAATTGACTTAATCACACAGAAGGCGTGCTTTGAAATGGGAGATAACGAGGGGTGAAGATGAGTTGTCGGTGGTGGGGCACCCGCTACTACAGGCTAAAAGAAAGGTGCTGCAGCTACCCCTGACCGCATCTTCCCTCTGAAACGCGATTTGTTGGGACCCACTGGGGCAGCACGCGTCGCGCGGTTTGCTTCGCTGAAAGGGACGCTACAAAGTTGCTCGGCGTGGAAAGGTTCGCAGGCTTGAAAGGCTTCCCCACCTCACCCCCAGTGTACCGCACTTCACTAGAATCACCGATTCACCTTCCATCCGAATTGAAAGGGCTTCAATTGCAATCGAAGAATTGGTAACAAGCCAGTTCCTGCATTGCGATCGCCGTGATCGGGTTACTGGGATCTTTTGCTTCGTGTGAGGTTGAGGTTGTGATAGAGTTTGGATCCCAGAAGCTCGGCTCAGCGCTCGGTAAAAACCCAGTGGCATCGGCACAGCGAATAGGGGCTCTATGGTCAGGTGAAATATTGAAAACAGGTGACTTCCGACAATCCAGTTAATCTATCTATGATTGGTTATTGTCTATTACTGTTTAAAAAGACTGACCTAGGAATATTGTTGTGCAGGTCCTATGAGGAAGCCCCCTCACAATGGCATCCTCACTCCTCCGTAACCTCAAACCCCACCAAATCTACGCTTCGAACACCTCAGTCGGAAAGACCATTTTCTCAACCCTCCTCCTCCGTGCTCACACCCATTTCCAGCCCTCAAAAAAGACATTCTACCTCAAGCCCGTCTCTACAGGTCCAGACAACGAAGCTGACGACTGCCATATCTCCCGCTTCTCCCCAGCCACCCAGACCAAATGTCTGTACCAGTTTGACGAGGCTGTGAGTCCTCACATCGCTGCGAGATTATCACCTCTCTCCGACAAAACTATTATTAAAGACGTACAAAGCCACTTAGCATCATGTGCAGCTGAAGGTGGAACCCTGCTCCTCGAAACAGCAGGGGGTGTGCACTCACCCACCCCCTCCGGCTCTTCCCAAGCAGATCTCTATCGACCGCTGCGTCTCCCTACGTGTCTGGTTGCTGACCACCGTTTGGGCGGTATTTCGGGCACGATATCGGCGTTTGAATCCCTGCATATTCGCGGATATGATTTAGACGCCGTGTGTATATTCCAGGATGAGACGTACCAAAACTACGTCTATCTAAGAGAGTACTTCGAGAAAAAAGGCGTCAAGCTCTTAGCTGTGGAGCAGCCGCCAGAGAGATCAAGCAAGTATTCAGAAAAGGAAGATGCGCAGATGATGGAGACGTATTACGGCAACGTCGCAGAGAGCGGGGAATTAGAGGACCTAGTTCAACTCTTTGCTAACAAGCACGAGCAACGGATAGAGCGACTGGAGAACATGAGCACGAAAGCCCATAGTACGATATGGTATCCATTCACGCAACACAGAGAGGTCTCTCCCGACACTATTCTCACCATCGATTCTGCCTCTGGAGATTTCTTCCAAGCTCACTCTAAATCGGAGCAAACAGAGGCCGAGGTGTTGAAGCCGACATTCGACGGCAGCGCGAGCTGGTGGACGCAAGGTCTCGGACACGGGAATCCAGAGCTCTCACTCGCAGCAGCATACGCAGCGGGTCGATACGGACATGTGATGTTCGCGGGCACCATCCACGAGCCCGCCCTCAAACTGGCCCAAAATCTACTTGCGAATTTACATAATCCGCGACTGGCAAAATGCTTCTTCTCAGATAACGGCAGCACGGGAATGGAGGTCGCGACAAAGATGGCACTGAGTGCTTCTTGCGAGAGATACGGCTGGGAGAAAGGGGAGATAGGCGTGCTGGGGCTGAAGGGCAGTTATCATGGGGATACGATTGGGGCAATGGATTGCTCGGAGCCGTCGGTGTATAATGAGAGGGTGCATTGGTATGAGGGGAGAGGATTTTGGTTTGATTTCCCGCAGGTCAAGATGAATAAAGGCAAATGGGTTGTTGAGCCACCTAGCGGTATGGAAGGCGAATTTGGAGAACTGGCGAGGTTCGAATCCCTGGGCGATGTGTTTGACCTTGAGACACGATTGAAATCACCAGCTGGCCAACAATATGGGGAGTATATCCGGACTACTCTAGAGAGACTCGTGGTCAAAGAGAAGAGGAAGTTTGGGGCTGTGATCATGGAGGTACGTTACTTGGTTGGTCTGATGATTCTCATTCGCTGATCACTTATAGCCTGTAATTCTTGGAGCCGGCGGGATGTTATTCGCGTAAGTCCACCCCGATGTAAGTGCACAGAGACAAACTAACTTGACAGTGACCCTCTCTTCCAACAAACGCTTATCCAAGTTGTCCGTGAAAACGCCTCACTCTTCAGTTCCAACACGCCCAAACCCTCAGACCCCAACACCTGGAGCGGCCTCCCCATCGTCTTCGACGAAGTCTTCACGGGGCTGTACCGTCTCGGCCGCTTCAGCGCCGCCTCGTTCCTACAAACACACCCCGATATCTCAGTCCACGCCAAGCTCTTGACCGGCGGCTTAGTACCGCTCTGCACCACACTCGCCAGCGATAGTATCTACAACGCGTTCTTGGGATCCGAGAAAAGAGACGCATTGCTGCATGGGCACAGCTATACGGCTCACCCTGTGGGCTGTCATGTGGCCAATACGTCGCTGAATACGATGTTGGAGATGGATAGGGAGAAGAAGTGGCAGCCGTTCAAAGATGATTGGCAAGAGGCCGTTACGGGCGTGAACGAGAGTGTGTGGAGTATGTGGTCTAAAGACTTCATCTACCACGTTTCGAACTTTGATGCGGTGGAGAGCGTGGTTGCTCTTGGGTCTGTTCTTGCAATTAGCTTGCAAGATGCTAATGCTGGTAAGCAATGAATTTGATCCTTTGTAAGCAGAACAACGGCTGACTTTGACACAGGATACAGTTCGTCGGCAGCCACTGGGCTGCAGAGAAGCCTGATCAAGGGGTCTTCGGAGTTCAAAATCCACTCGCGAGTACTAGGGAACGTCTTCTATATGATGGCAAGCCAGACATCCCAACCTGAGACGTTGCGGAGTATAGAACAGCTTCTATTGAGGGAGTTACCGTGAAAGCAGGCTCGCAAAGCAGTGTAAAATAGATCACCAGAATTTCAAAAAATAAAAGGCAATATATATGCATAAATGCTCATAATATTGCTCATCAGCGAGACCACCTCTCAACCAGCTGTTCTCGATGAATATTCCTCCCCTGCAGCCCCTGCAGATCTACCTTCTCCAAATCTGCCTGCAAATCCCGTATCTCATGCTCAAACATAGAAACCGATGCCTCAATATCCGGATCCAGCAGTCTAACTCTATGATGCAGCGACTCTGCCAACAACGAATCCTGCAATAGCTGCAGCGTAAGATGCGCATCCAGCAAATGCGAAGAGATAGCAGATTCAGTCGTAGATTGAAGACTTAAGGAATGGATTTCCAGCTTCGTCAGACGCTCGGACAAAGCTTTCTCGAGGGAGAAGGCGACGGCGTGCTTGGGTGCTGTTTCAGGTGGAAGCGTGATTCCTAGGGCCCGCGCGAGCTGTTGCTCTGGGTCTACATCGTCGAGTTCGGGGCCTGAGGAGCGTCTGCGGGTGGCTCTGGTTCGCGCGGGTGAGGAACGGGGTGTGGAGGATGTGCGGCGCCGTTGGCCGTTGGGCTTTGCCGGGCTGGCGGTTGCGATGTTCGGTGGGCTGTCTTCGACGCGGGAGAGTTCTTTCTTGGCGGAGTCTAGGACGAATTGTAGGGCCATTTTGTGGCATTGGGTTTCTTGAGCGCGTTCGAGGAATGTTTCGATTCTGTTGACTAGAAAAACTAGACAGTTCTGTATCTACGCAGGAGTTAGAACGAGTTTGAGGTTTTGAAGAAATACATACATATTCAACGGCCTTGGCGGAACGTTCTTGGCCTTGTCCATCAGTTGCTGCAATGGCTTTGAGAGCGGGCTGAAGAAATTGTTGCTCTGCAGACATCTGGGCAACTGGAAGAATTTCCGAATAGAGAGATTCTAGCTCTTCCTGCAAGTCGGTAGTTTCTTGATTTTGGGGCTCATTACTGCTCGGAGAATCTTGCAAAGCATCTAAGTAGATTCGATCCAGCTTAGTTCTTATGCCCTCGACCGTATGTTTGATCAATCTAGGCAGAGTTAGTATATTACTCGAATCTAATCGTGACACGAGTATCACCTTGCACAGAGATCCCTGATTCGCGATATCACACCATCACCATCAGACTGTATAGGATCAAGATCACTAGCCAGCTTCTGCAGGCTCGCCAGAAGCTTGTCATCAGATCTCAAAATTCCGTCTACAGTCTGCTTGATACTGGCCTCCAAGGCTTTGCTCTGTTGTTCCAGCTCCGCGGACTGCAACGTCAGACTCTGAGACAATTCCTCTATCTAATAACTTATCAGTACAAGTAACTTTACGCGGGTATGTAACGTACTGCCTGGCTAACGTGCCCCTTCTCCGAATTCCATTTCTTCAACTGAGAATTGTTTGTCTGGGATCGTGCCTGGCTTGTTCGCTGCTCGCTCTTGACCAAAGCACTCATAGCATTCTGCTGTAACTCCAAAGACTCGCTCTGCTTCTCGATAGCTGCAGTCGACCGTTTGAGTTCTTCGATTGCATTTTGTATCTCTGCGTCGTTGAGGCCTTGAATCGAAGACAAATCTTGCGCCGCGAGTCTGTCTGCTTCACCTGATTTCGTAAGGGTTGCATATCTAGATTTTGTTAGCATTCTTATGTTAATCAAATCCGAGAGGGAATGTACAATGTAGCTTCATCCTTCGTGAGCAGTGTTTCCGGAGCAAGATACTCTTCCATCCACTCCCGAACAGCGGTCTGGCTTTCCGGGTCGCCCAGCGTGGATTTGATCGCCTCTCGGTCATACGGTATGTCTCGATCGCGTAATATCTTCACAAGATCGTTAAATAGATTGTCTGTCATGGCGAAAGATTAGAAGGCTGAAGTTGCGCCTTGTTGTTGTTGGGCGCCTGCTAGAGAGACGCGACCAAAGATTCACAGCCTTCCCTCGGCAGACTTTCCCTGGCTCCGAAAGCCGGAGTAGGATGAAAATAATATTCTTGAGTCAGAGCTTTCCTCCTTCTGATCATTTATTTTATATTGGGACTATGGCAGAAAATCGAGGGCTTAAAGGGATTCTGTTTGATGGGATTGAGGCTTTGAAGTTGGTATGTGAGGGATACGGAAGAGTGGTGATTCAACGAGGCTGACGCAATCCAGGTTGCACGACTATCATGGAAGCGCAATGTGACTGCTTGGCTTTACGTCCCTGTTGGAGTTTTGGTTATACTTCTTGCATGTTTTGGCTTTGATTCTCTTATTGGACTGAGTTCTGTTTCTTTCCCTGCGTCTGTCGCTCTTTTGGTGGTTCTATTCTTTGGCTTGATGATATGTGACTGGATACTTGGAGATCGCAAGACAAGGGCTCTTGTGAACGTTATTGATATCCCAGTATGTTTTTTTTCTCGTGCTTCAATCAGAACGTATTAATTTTATTAGGCGGGATGGGCTCTTCGATATATTAACATTTTTTTTACTCCATCGTGAGTTTTGTCTTGTCAGCCAACCCCACTCTCTGCTGAGCAAAATAGCTTCGTTCTCCTTCCCCTAAGTCCTCCGATAGGTGGTGCAGAGGTTGGTAAAATAATAGCAGTTTTCTGTGAGCATTCATTCCGCCAATTGATTGCAGTTCTAACTTCTTTTCTAGTGATCGGTTTCGTCGTGATGGTAGCCGTGACTGCCTGGCTAGTAAGAGGCCTGCAGCTTCTGATGGGCTCATCAAAACGTGCAATCACTGAACGAGCCGAAGAGATGGGCAACGAGTCTGATGCCATTCCTCTGGCGAATGCCGTGTCAAGCAGGCACGAATCTGAGGTGAACTTGCCAAGTGGTACGACAAACCCTGCCCTCACCGGCGGCACATTTACACCACCCGGTCTAGTCGAAGATATGGCCAACGACTTGATTGCACCCCAAAGAACCCAGGATCCGTCTCTTATCAGAGGGACTGGAGGCCCACCGGATCACGATGCTTCTCTTAATACGGCTCGTAATAGCCCGCCGTTGCAAGCACCTCTTCCACTCACGCGTCCCCAGCGGTGGGCGGCTTTTATCAACTTGAACTTCGACAGAATCACTTACACCATCATCTTCCTCTTTGTTGGACTACCTATATACTACACAACCGGCTACGCCATGCCAGCACAATTAGCATTCAACGTACTAGCATACTTCGCCGCCCTCGCCCTCCCACCCCGCTGGAAGCAATTCCTGCACCCAGTGCTAGTCTCATCCGCCATCACCATTCTCGGCGTCTGGATCCTGGGCCTCATCAGAGGCGAGAATCTCACGCAAATCCTGACCAGCTACAAGACCGGCACCACCTACCTAGACCTATGGCACGGCGAGACGAGCCTCCCCTTACCCGGCGCAGGAGACATCTTCGGCAGCGTGCTCGACGCCAGCATTGTCGCGCTCGCCCTGCCCATGTTTTCGTATCGGCAAGAATTGAAGCGGCATTTCTTCGCTATTGTTATACCGAACGTGACGATATCCGTTGGCTCCCTGTTTGGCTACCCAGCACTCTGCTACGCCATCGGCATCTCGTCCACACGCAGCCTTGCCTTCGCAGGCAGGAGCTTAACACTTGCGTTAGCCACGCCTGCGACGAAGAACCTCGGCGGGGACGTGAACACGAATGCCGCGCTGGCGATCATGAGTGGGATATTAGGTGTCTTGATTGGGCCTCGGATTTTGGAGTGGTTGAGAATTCCCGAAGGTCAGTTGGTTCACTATATTTATGAAAAGGGTGTGGAAGTGTGAAACATGACCTCTCTCGGAAGGTTACGTTCTCTCGAAGGAACACTGTTTTGGCTTTGGGTGGTGTGGGGGTATTGATCAAGTGACCTGCCGATCCGAAGTTTAAACCCTCGTACCTTGCAGCAACTAGCTGACGCGTATATTAACAGATGACTACGTGACCCGAGGAGTGACTTTAGGGGGCAATTCCTCGGCTATTGCAACCGCATTGCTGTTGGTGTCAGATCCTAGAGCTGCTGCTCTGTCGAGTTTGAGTATGACTTTGTTTGGAATTATAACTTTGGCTCTGACATCGGTTCCGCCAATTGTACAAGCAATCAAGTCCTTGGTTGATTTATAGTCTTTGGGGAGAGCGGGGAGGGGGAGATGATATATAAAATAATTTGATGAATTGTTTTGTAGTCAACGCTTTTTGGGCCTGTGAATATGAAATCAAAAATTGACCGAGTTCAGCAAGCCCGGCAATAAAACAACCCATAAACACACTGTCCTTTCCTTATCATCATACCGTATCCCTTAATCACATTAACCCCTATCATTCAACCTCCTGGACACAAGGTCAGTCAAGCTCATGGAGGAAGGGAATGAGGGGGCAGTACCTGTCTTTGAATCAAATGAAGACCCGACGCAGTCTCCACAACGCCGCTGACTTCACCTGGCTTCAACCGAAAAGCAGCATCCTCGAACTCTTTCTGCATATCTCCTCTGCCAAAGTATCCCAAATCTCCCTCTTTTCTAGCACTGCTACAGTCAGATTCCGACTTGGCGAGGTCTTTCAGCTTCTCGCCGTTCTTGATCCGAGACTCATAATCCTGGATAATCCTGATAGCCTCCTCTTTTGTGCGAGTAATTTCCGCCTGTACCACCATCAGCATCATCCTCCATACTATAGTAGTATAGGTATATAAACCTCACGCCAGCTGCTGGGCCGTCTGCTATCTCTATGCTTGACCAGCAGATGGCTTGCGCGGATCTTGCCGCTGCCATTCATGCCGGGCTGCGCCTCGGGGAAGCTGTGGTTCTCAGCCATGAAGCGCTTGAGGGTCTCAGTGGCCGTTCCCTGCGGGGGCTCCCATCGCGAGAGCTTTTGCGACTCATTGAAATAATAGGGGAGGTTCTTGGACTGCGAGTGTCGGACTTCCCATCCGGGCGGCAAGCCTGTGTCAGCCTTACTCCCAACATTAGCAAGGCTCTTGCAGTAGGTTTTGAAGCAGGGACGCAATGTAAACAAAGGGAATTGGTAATTGTGGAACAGGAGCTGGACATACCATTTTCTGTGGAAGGTGCGAGGTTAGAAGGGATGTTTCAAGAGAGGGTTTTAGAGGAGTGTAAGAGTGACGAGGTTGTACAAACGGGAGGCTTTTGTAGCTGCGCTTGGATGGGGATGGGTGTCACACACTCTTTGCCCCTGCAGGAGCCTGGTCGCAGCTGACCATTCTTTGGCGCGGGGTTGATTATGCTTGTCTGGACGCTAGCGGCTAGTCATCCTTACGGTAGCAAGGAAACCGCAAGCGCATTCACATCCCGGCCGCGCCATCAAGACTCATAATTTGAACCTACAGCACAATACAAGCGGCAACTCGATAAATTTCGACAAACCACCAGGACTTCAGCGACATCGCAAAACATCGACAAACCTACGAAACGTTCATCGCACAATACCGCGCCTACATAATCCAGGTTTCTCTCACCAACAATCAGCCATGGCTTCACCAGCGTCCAGCTCCGGCGAAGAGCAAAAGAAGAACATGGAACAGATTACCTTCCGATTCTGCAGCGAGTGGTACGCATACTCTTGGCCCCCTCAACTTCAAGTCCGCAAGCTAACTATCCACAGTTCGAACATGCTGTACCCAAAAGAAGACCCCGACACCCACCGCCTGCAGTTCGCCTGCCGCACATGCCAGTACTCGGAAGAAGCCACCTCCTCCTGCGTCTTCCGCAACGTCCTGAACAACGCCGTAGGCGAGACGGCCGGTGTCACGCAAGATGTTGGATCGGATCCCACAGTGGGTTTACCTCTCTGTTTGCTATGCGGTCATGTTGTGATGTGCGAGGGGAGAATGGAGGGCGCCGCAGTGGATGAGTCGCGCCGGGGGAAGAGGGGAGAGCAAGCTGTTGTTTCTGTGGAGGCGGTTGTCTTTCAATAACGGCCTGCTGATGTATGCTTGATCTATCTAGCTTCCTCGCTCGAATAAAACTTGCCCCAAGTGCAAGACGGAGGATGCGGTCTTCTTCCAGTCTCAACAGAGATCTGCGGAGACGGGAATGGTAAGCATCTTTTCGCTCGGGAGATGAGTGCTTGCTAACGCGTCATTCTAGAAACTTTTCTACGTTTGTTGCGGTTGCGGTCACATTTTCTCATGATACCCCGGGATGTTTGGAGGAATGGATATCGGGCATTGTTTTACGGGTCATGGAGGAGTTTGGGAAGTTACGTAGAAATTACACGGCGTATATGGACTTTGGAAAATTCAAGCAAGCAAAACGGAGGCAGGGAAGAGTTTCTATATTTCAATGACAACCTCGTCAAACGCCTTTGTCCTTATGCTACACAACCAATGCGTGATTTACAATATTCCTACAGATGCATCGGAGCCAGCGACAAGATCTTTGACCACTTCATCTTCCTTAACTCAGTTCCAACAACACCTAATTATCATTAGCCAATGTCCCTGTCTCGCTCTTTCCCAATGTATCAAACTCACCATTCAACCTCGTCCCAATCGGCTCCCCCGCCTTATTGATCAACACACAAGCATTATCCTCGAACTTGACAACACTCCCATCCGGCCTTTGTAACTTCTTCTTCGTTCGTACCACCACCGCGTGTCTGATGTCTCCTCTGCGGACCTTGTTGGCTGCTGAGGTTGAAACGCTTGCGCCAGGACCTGACTCGGGGCCGAAATTTCTCTGCTTCTGAACGACGACTATTATCCGGTCACCTAGGAGGAGAAGATTGTTAGCTGGAGGCCGAGGGATGGTCGAAAGGAGGGGCTGTACCGATTTTGGCATGTCGCTTCATTTTCAAATTCGCAACACATTCCACAATGGCAGCGCCAGAGTTGTCGATGCAATTAAGCATCGTCTGGAACTCTGTCAGTATCCCCTATTCTTATAGAGCGTCTGCAGATATAGCATACCTTTAATTGTATCATCGCGACAGCATATCAAGACCTTGCGGCTTCTCCGAAAATAACCTTGAGCTCGCCTTCAACCTTCGCGATACCAAGCGCCGATTCCAGCCTAGCATCCCAAGCACGTGTTGTCCAGCCATCCGAATTACAACGCCAACATCCCTCACTCACTCTCCAAATACCCCCTTGCTATATAGTTATACAGGCCTGTCAATACTGTTAGTCCTTCACTGGCTCTGACACATTGGCACACGTCTCTCACTTTCCCCTCATTCGGACAGTTATCCATCTCAATCTCACTTCTACTTAAAGCATACTTAGTTTATACCCCTGGCAGGAAATCTAAATACGGCTCACTGCGACCTACTGCTGAGCTGAGAAGAGAGGGAGGCTGCGCCGCCCCTTTCAGAGCAAGAGGAGGACAAAGGCACTTACTTCAAGTCCCATTGTCTATCTGCGAGCGCAAGTGGACGAATGCGCAGGAATTCACTCCTTAATCTAAACGCTCCTTCCTTGAACGCCAACTGCTCGTCGACACAGGCCAACTATTCACCCTCTTTCCCTCCCAACGAAAAATCGGACTAGAAAAGCGGAAAGAACAGCGAACTTTTTGGATATTGTACCACAACTATATTGCGAGATGCCGAGACTTGCGGCGCAGAAGAAGGAGCGCTTGACTCTGGCGCAGCTGGCCGCGTACGATGATATCTTGACTGATGCGCTGGTTGACCAAGTAAGTTCCCTTCTATTTGCCTGAGATTTGCGCTTCTGACTAGAACCAAGGTGTATTTCTGGACGAGTATCCGAAAGAACAAGAGCGCATATCATCCATCGCGAGGATTGCGAGAAGAAGACATTACCTCCATTTTGCAGACATCTGTAATCGTCGAGAAAGACACTGCAAAAGCTGAGACTCAATTGCTGGCGCTGCCCGGTCTGAAGAAGTTTGTGGAGGCGCTGAGGACGGAGAAGGAGAAGGATGATTTTAGGAGGCATTTGAGGAAGTATGTCGCTATCTATCTTCCGGACTGTCCGTTTGAGGTTGCCAGCACGAATCGATATACGGTTGTCACACACGAGGCGGCGGTTACCGCTAGGAGGTATATTAAGAAAGGGGAAGTCGTCAAGTATTTGTCTGGGATTCAGGTTATCATGACTGAGGAGGAGGAAGAACATATCAAGTCCAGCAGAAGGGATTTCAGTATTGTGGTCTCCAGTCGCAAAGGATCTGCTTCCTTGTTTCTTGGGCCAGCTAGGTTCGCGAACCATGACTGTGGTGCGAATGCTAAGTTAATGACTACTGGGAATGCTGGTATGGAGATCATTGCTGTGAGGGATATTGAGATTGGGGAGGAAATTACTGTCAGCTATGGTAAGTTTCGGCACTCTTGAGTCAAGGATCGTGTGCTGATGTTCACTAGGGGAGAATTACTTTGGCGAAGACAACTGCGAATGCCTTTGCAATACCTGCGAAGATCAATGTCAGAACGGGTGGTCCCAAGGCGACGACGACGAGAATAAAGTTATCCCAACATTGTCTATCGAAGACTCATCAGGTGATGGCTATTCATTCCGACGAACTCGACGACGACTCGACTCCGCGGATGATTCTTCTCGAAATCAATCCATGACACCGGATATCAATATTCGCCCGCTCGTTCCAAAGCGGACCCCGAGGTCACTCTCCCGGGTCAAAAATCAGAACTCTCCACTCTCGCCCTTTGGAAAGTCTCAATCACGGGAGTCAAGTATCTCTCCCTTGAAACGCAAGAGAGAGCCGGCTCCATCTCCTCTGAAGCAGAAGGTTGAAGTTCATATTATGAGCAAAGATTCTGAGGGTGCAAAATCGCTATCAAGAGAACATAGTGTGTCATCTTTGAAGCGCAAGAGAATGCCCGACAGAACGGAGTCAGAGTCACCACTCGAGAGTCCGCCTTCTACTCCAGTGAAGACCAGAACCGGGAGTATCGTCAAGCTGGAAGAAACCCACTTGAGTTTCTCAGCTGCCAACCCTCAGCCTTCACCCATTCCCTCATCTTGCACATCGCGGCAAGCTAGTATCGAGACCTCTGATGATACTGATGCGCATGACGGAACGGATGCTACGTCAGTCGATGAAGATACTATCATCGTAGAACAAAGGGTCCTATCCGCCATCCCGAAAGCTCGGAAACCCAGAGCTAGCGGACAACCCGGTCCCATGGAGCAATCCCAATCCGGAGAAACAATCCTCGTCGGCAACACCACATCCCTCCGGCACCCGGCCGTCGAGGACGACGCCTCAGGACTCTCCGACCTCGACAGCCAAGCCTTCGACGACGCCAACCTCTCCGAAACCCTCACCCCACGCACCACTCGCGGCAGCAAAAAGCGCAAGCTCTCCGAAGCCAACGAGCCCATCAAGAAGCGCAAGAAGCGCGCTTCTACTCCAGTCATGGACAAAGACCACGCACCGCCCGTCCGCATCCCCGGCGACTACGTCCTGACCGCGCGCCTCCTCCCGCACTCCACCACCGCCTGGATCAACTGCAAAGTGTGCGAAGAGCCATTTGTGCAAGGCGACGCGTATTTCACGCGCTCGTCGTGCCCGCGCTGCGAGCGCCACAGCAAGCTGTACGGCTACCAGTGGCCCAAGACGGATAAAGAAGGTAGGCATGATAGCGAGGAGAGAGTCCTGGACCATCGGACTGTGCATCGGTTTATTAAGCCGCAGGAGGAGAAGATTGCGCGGAAGATGAATAGGGGGAGTCGCGCGGTTACGAGGGAGGGGAGTGAGGTTGTTGTGCCTGTGGAGGTGGAGGTGGAGGTGCAGAAGGGTAGGGGGAGGGGGAGGAGGGGGAGGTTTACGCTGTGATTTCGTTTGGAGGAGAGTGGTATTTTTGTATCATGGATGAGTGAAATGGCGTTTTTTGATGTGGATGGGACAGGCGGGTTGTATCAACATGCAATGGGTAGATGATGCTGTGTATAGAGGATTGGCTAATAGTATTAATGTGACCGTACGCCATGATTTCTGTCTTGGATGCATATTCTCCTAATTCTGGTTTTACTGCCATTGTCCTTCCGCCTTGACTTGACTTCAATCGCAAGACGCCGAGGTCTCCGTGCTGCATGATACAATCCAGGAATTGGTATCGTGACAGCGTCCAAAGCAGGGTTTCGCGCATATATCACTGCTCCTGACTAAATTGAGAGCTTTCTGGTTTTCAATCGCTGTTTGACTCGAATTTATGCAGAATAACGTCCTGTATCCTTTCATGCACGATGCCGCCGGTTCCTGCCGAGCTCGCTTCTCGTACCTGTGCCTATCAAAACTGTCAATCCATACTGTAATATACCGCGCCGCATCTCGTCTGATCTCGTCTGATCTCGTCTGATCTTGTATGAAGATTAAGTTAGCACGACATATCAGCATCTTATTTACAGTACAATAATCGGTACTCTACGGTTATAGCTTTTTTCCGCAACGTGTAGAAAGGAGGGTAGGGAAGATAGGGCAGATCGGCAATGGCGTTGTCGTGGCGTGCTTGGCGCCTGAGTTGGCTGCGTTTTGGGTGCCGGCGTGGCTGCGTGGCTGCGTGGCTTGAGGTGTCGTGTGCTCATGTTGCCGCGGTCATGAACGCTTCCAAATGCAGTGTCAATGTCAAGTTGGAATCCGAGTAAAGGGGAGGCGGGGGCGGTTGAGAGATAAGATACCGGTATGGTCGGTGCTGGGAAGGGAAAAGGGAAAAGGGAAAGATCGGCTCTGTGGCAGGTTGCTTCGTGAAAGAGAAGACGATGGTGTCGGCACATGGCGGCGCTTGATTTGACAGTTGCTGCAGAAAGGCCCCGAGGAGAGAGAGAATACTTCGTATGCAAGTGTCGTCATAATCGTGCTGTGAGCATTATCTCTCCCCTTGCAAGTCCAACAAGACAGCAGGGATACCTAGGTTAGCGATACAAAAAACCTCGCGGCTTCGAAGGAATCAGAAATCAGAAACAAGCTCAAAAGCCTCATCCAAATTAGATATTAGATATATATAAATAACCGATCTACTGGAGAATGTTTGAGACTTTATCTTATTTTAAATAGAGATCCACATCCACATGCATAATCTGAGCCTCTTGCGTCCGTGTCTCGCCCATCAAACAAACGCCCAGACCCGTCCGGAGTCGTCGTCAGCCCGGTGTGGGACCAATCACCGGCGCGCACCGCGTACAAAGTTGTCTTGGCGTCTATCATAGCTGCCAAGGTGGACTTGTGGGTTCAAGGTTGGCGGAAAGCACAAGTCGCGTGCGCAAGGTTACGTACCTGTTAAACACTCCCTTCTCCCTTCTCCTTTTCCCCTTTCTTGCTTCACCTCTTGCCTGCCTTACCTTCGAACCTCCTGGACTTGGATATTTCTGTATCTGGTGTTGAGCCGGTCGCGAGGAAGGAACGAAGCAGCTGCAACGGATATTTGGACCCTTTTTGGAATTCCGGACTTGACGTATTTGGGAAGGGAGAAAGGCACCTGTTTCCGGCACCAGCACGACATTCTTTGGATATTTTTTGGCCACGTACCTTGGGAGGACCCCTTTATATTCGACTGTAATATCTCTACCAATCAGAACTTTTGTACCGAACCTTCCGAAGCAGCTTTCGGAATATCGGTGCTTCGCGACACATTTTTAGGAAAGGGAGGATATTGAAGAGAAGGAAGATGGCTCCCAACATGACGGTTCCCATCGAGGATCCGCAATGGAACAGTGCTCCAGCCTGGAAGCTACCAGGATGGGCAGAACCAATTGTAAGAACGGGACATCCAAACACCAAAAACAAATGCTAACGGCGGATTGCAAAGATGGTTGCGAGTATCCTAATCGGATCCATGATCATCACCCGAAGACATAACTTCCGAATCTTCGACCGGAGGAGGAAACAGTACGGCACCCTGGACGAAGAACCGAATTTTGCATCCGCGCGGTCCTCGGACGATCTGCTGTCGAGGGACTACATGATCACCCACGATTCCGACGACGCGAGTACAGACTCGTGCCTGAGCACGATGAAGAACCCGCCGAAAAAGAGGAGGTGTTGTGGGACGACGCTGTACACGCCGAATACTTCTCGGTTCGCGGATCACTACCACAGCCGAATTTTGCAGAAGTTCCCGTTCCTGATAGAGATGTTCTATTGGATTATCACTTACGCTTTTTATCGGTGCACGAGCGTTATATCCAATGCGATGTTTTCCAAGACGGGGATTTGGGATGTGGCGCAGGACCATGGATTGGCCATTTTGGAGTTCGAGCAGTTCTCTTGGTTGAGCTTCCTGTGGCCGGTGCATGAGCGGGATGTGCAGCAATGGTTTATGCACGGGCATCAGACATTCTTGACTGTGTTGAACCGCTCGTACGCCTTGATCCATATTCCTGGAACCGTTGGGTATATTTTCCTCTGCTTGAGAGTCCAGACTGCTTGCTGATTTCCCCCAGATTCATCGCATGGTATTACTATGCCGCACCCTCCCATAACACTTTCGCCATCGTTCGCCGAACGATGACCCTAACGAACCTCCTCGCTTTCATAATGTTCATCTTCTACCCGTGCATGCCACCGCGGCTGCTTCCAGAGGAATATGGGTTTCTCGACAGCGTTGGACATAACAACGCACAGAGCGTGTGGATGAGTGGCAAATATGTCAACTCTTTGGCAGCAATGCCATCCATGCATTTCGGATACTCTTTCTGCATCGGCTGCACATTCCTATACCATTCAGGTATTTTCAGAAGGACCTTGGAGACCGGGGAGATGCGCAAGTCCAAACCCTGGGTCCTCTTGTACGTGCTCCTGGCAATCGCATACCCATGCTGGATCCTCATCACCATTGTCGCAACAGCAAACCACTACTATCTCGATGCTTGTGTGGCCTTCTTCGTCGTCATCGTCGCTTTCTTATGTAACAACGTATTTTTGGGCTTCTTGCCCTTGGAGGACTTATTGCTCTGGTGTTTGCGGCTGGAGAAACCCAGACCAACGACCGGTGACAAGATCCGAAGACAGTATTCGTAAATATATACCGACTTTTTGCATAGGCTCCCCGGCGTTCTTTCTTCTGTCGCACCTCACATAGCCGTGCTTTATTTTGTTTTCGATACCACAGCATTGTTCATACGGGCTGCATAGGAGAGGCGTTCACAGGAGATATTTGACATCCTTTGACCAAAGAGTAGTTGTAGGAGAAGCAACAAATACAATAATTTGACGCAGAAAAGGAATACAAAATGATACTTGGAATCAAGCGACGAGAACCTACTTATATGTATGAAGGATTCAGCCTGTACGTAATCGGCATGTCTCTACGAGTTGCTTATTTTCTGCCCGTGACTCCGCAAGAGGCGCAAGCTGCCATAAATAATACTCCGAATCCCACTCGCGTAGCATGGGATGAATCCCATTATACGCACGTCCCTCGCAGCGGCCCGTTCGCAAGCTTTCGTACCTGAATTGGCGCAAGGCCACAACAGCTCAACTTCCCAGCCTCCTCACTTTCTGACCAAAGCTCAAGCTTCCCTCCCCGTACGTTTCGATCCGGTATTGACGTTCTTTATATACAATTAACTAAATTCTGTCACTCATTCACCCAATTGACCTCTCAATTCACCCCTTTAACTCCCATTCCGCTGAAATAAACCTCGCACAGAGACCGAAATGGCAGACTCCCAACCCGACGAGTCCGCAGACATCTCCATGTCCACCGAGACGCCCGTCGTTGAAATCAGCGGCTCCGTCGCCGCCGACGACTCCATCCCCAACCCCGAAAACGACAACGACGCCTCGGAGCTCCCGTTCTCCGGCGAAGGAGCTGAAGAGATGGATGTTGAGGCCGAAGAAGCTGCGCCGAGGACGACGTATATTGATTATTTGAAGAGTCCGGTGGTGGGCTTGTTGGTTGGGCAGGGCGATGAGCAGGCGCTGCTGACGGCGCATCAGGGGCTGCTGGTGCAGAGTCCCTGGTTTAGGGATGCGTGTGAGAAGTTTAGTGATGTTGTTTCTGTGCGTCCTTCTCTTTCCCTTTCCCTTTCTGTGTTCCCAACCCCAAGATCGCCTGAAAAGTAAAATTGCTAACTGGCTGTTGGGAAATCTAGGAACGAAGAATCGACCTAGTAGACGAAGACCTCGACGCCGTCGGCTGCTTCCTCGAGTTCCTGTACACCGGCGACTACTTACCCCGCAAAATCCCCAACTCGCGGGACCTCGAGCGCGACCCCTCCACGCCCCTCGTCGACGAAACCGGCGACCAGCTCCTCAAACACGCGCGCGTCTACACGCTCGGCGAAACCCTCTCCCTCCCGGCAATCAAATCTCTGGCGAGCAGTAAGATCCATTGTGTGAACAGCACGGCGAAGGGAGAGATCGCGTATGCGAGGTATGTGTATGCGCATACGCAGAAGGACGACCAGGCGATCCGGGCGCCGGTCGCGAATTTCTGGGCGACGCGCAGTCATACGTTGCGGAGTGAGGCGGAGGATGAGTTTCGCGGGATGTGTTTGGAGTTTCCGCAGTTTGGGTATGATGTGCTGAGTGAGTTTGCCTTTTTTCTTTGTTTTGGGTTTTGGGTTTGG